>WUAP02149789.1:0-11038 GCA_015163945.2 Stichodactyla helianthus
CTTCACGTTCACGTGATACACTCTCGACCAATAGAAATTGAGGAAAATTGAACTTTGACACTTGGTATATAATAATGGCATTTGAAAACCGTATTAGTAAGTATTATTTAGTTTACCTCAAGACGCAGACAAAACTTGGGTCAATGTGGTCGTCTTGGTAATATTTCATACCGAGATATGTAGAATAAATATCCACGAACGTCCTTAAAGTGAAACGTTTTCCTTCTCGAACTAAAACGAGGACTAGCATTGGAAGTATCTGTGAAGGAAACTCGCTCACCTTATCCACATTCCACGATTTCGCTAGTGAGTAGGGTTTGGGTACGAGTTGGGAGACTGGTACTGATTAAAACCAAAACGAGAACAGTTATTCATATTTGAATCAATAACCAATAAAAGGAAATCTATAACACCGTGAAAAAAGAGAAATATACTTACCGACGAAGGGCAAAAGCTCGAAACGTCAGTAAAGTTAAGTATATTTCTCTTTTTCCAAGGTGTTACAGATTTCCTTTTATTGGTTATTGTATTCATTACACACCGACGCAGCCTATACTAGCTTACTCGCTAGTTTCCATTCATATTTGAATCAAGAAAAGAGAGAAGTAAGAAGAATAAAACGAAAACTCTTTTGGCTAGAGTTTGACGTTTGGTTTTTTTTATACAAAACTAGTATTTACACTAACACGATCTAGGAATTTACAAAATGTGACCAGTACCAGTCTCTTGCTCTTCTCCTGACACCTCATATGTAGAAGGGATTTTACCACAATGGAAAAAAATGTCAAACTGTGTGTTTTGAATTACGTTTTGTCGTATATATTCACGTCTGAAATGACTGTTGATGTATTTATGAGATTGTGAGGTGTTTTGTTCTGAGTAAAGTAAAAGTTAGAACTGTTTATTATTTATGCCTTGGGGTGGACTGGAGGAAAATTAAAGAAAGACGAAAAAAAGAAATTCACTGACCCCCCCGTTCTCCCCGAGCTTTATAAACACCCCCCCCCCATTTCCTCCCAATATACATTCCTTGTTTTGTCCCTTTTTTTTCCGAGGTCTCCCTATTTTATCTCCAGCCCCCCTCCTCCCCCCCCCCAGGCGTAAATAATAAACATCCCTAAAAAAGGTCGTGTTCAACCACGTTACAAAAATATTCACATCCACGAAGAATGATTGTTGAGAATATAAGATTCGAAAAATGTAGATTTTTATCGAATTGGAGATCAAGACACCTAATATTTGTGCATTGACGCACACTTTGTCTTGAAAATATTCGACGTCATCCCTTCAATGAATGATTTTTGATTGTCGATAGTACGTATTTTGTCATTCTTATCTAGAGCAGAACACACCTCTGTTGCGACGGCGTCTTTTTTTAATCATCCAATCTGAAAATAAACGAAATATTTAATTATCTTATTTCATCTTCAACTCCATGTGCGAAACCAGCGAAGGAAGTCTGGTCTAGTTTCGTTAGGAAAACACGTTTTTGAAAACATCCTTGGTTCAATAACATCAAAGCTAAAGCGAAATACATTATAGTCTGCTTTGAACAATAAATTTTTGGCGAGACGATTTGAGCTATATAACATGATCCGTTTTCAAATTAGCCAACTGGAATTCTCTGCAAACGTTTTTATAGGGGAAGTTTTCGTATGACTGTGAAAGGGCGCGCCGCTGTTACAGTAAGGATTGACAGTATCCGCCGTTCAACCAATCATAGCGCGCGCGATTAGGGGACAGGTACAGTAATGACTTACAGCACGTACACCACAGGCTAACAATAATAAATTGTTTTATCTTGATCGGTTTGTCTTTTTTTTTTTTTTTTGCGCGCGCGCCATCGATTTTTGTCACCTACCCTACCCCCACTTGGTTACATTCTTTTCATTACTATATAATATACTAGTATATTACATAGTAATGAAAAAAATGTAACCAAGTGGGGGTAGGGTAGGTGACAAAAATCGATGGCGCGCGCGCAAAAAAAAGACAAACCGATCAAGATAAAACAATTTATTACTGCAGTGGTTAGCCTGTGCGTACACGGTACGGTCTCCGTACGGTATGCATTAACACTGAAATCATTGATTTTGTGTGAATCATCGGTTACGATAAAGTACGGTGCAGCTAAAAACGGCTACGGATTTACCGCATCGTTTCCCACTTAAAAGAAACCGGTTCTGTTATTCTAATGCTGATCTAATGAAAATGCTTTGACAAGGCACTATCTCGGGCACTGCACGACATGTCCGTACCGTTCTTCTTTCACTAGCACACGAAGGTCACAAACTTACTTGTATACAAGAGATGACGTTGTATTGTAGAAGAAGTGACATGATAATGAAGACTATGTATAACACGAACATTGCAGCTCCAAGAAGTTTAGACATTCGCCATTTAGAGATAGCAATGGAGACTATCACTGCTATGAGCATGAAAAACAGCATAACGACTGAACAAAACAGTCCATCGCTGCTCACATTGATTGATTTTCCTAAATTAATGGCGCTGTATGTTAACCAAGGGAGAGGAAGGCTAAAAAAGGAATTGAACAGTATTAGTTCGATGTACACAACTTCCAAGTTTCCAGAAAATCACATTTCTCTTCGTACGCTTTGCGCATGCACGTTAGAAATGGCGCGAAAATCAAGCCCACGTCAGTTTACTTCATATTTGAAATCTGAATGTTCTCACTATAGGGAGTATATAATTCTTTGGGAATTAAAAACTAAAGAAAATTAATCTGTATTCTCGTTTTTTCCTCGTTCATCTGATGTTTTCAGATTAATTTCTTTAAAATTGAAAAAAAAAAAAAAAATACGTGTCGGTTTTGCCACAAGTGTAAATCCATTTTGACTTTGACTTTCAAATGGCTTCCAAAAACGGACCAATCAAAAGGCAAGAAAACAAGCAGCATCCAATCACAATGCTTGAATACAGAAGCCATTTGAGAGTCAAAGACCCGTATGTGTTCCACTCGAAGGACAATGGCTTTCTTTTATTTTCAGAAACTTGTTACCTTGATATTTTATAATATACTTACCCTACAGTGATGTCAAAAAGATTGCTACCGATAGAGCTAGAGACAGCCATATCCCCAAAACCTTTCCTAGCAACCAGCACGCTTGTTATCAAGTCTGGTATACTGGTTCCCGCTGCTAGAAATGTCAATCCCATGATCTGCAAGGAAAAAAGTAAAAAGACATCAAATTATCCTCAAAGGAGAACTATTTATAGAAGGCATTTTAACCCAAAAGTTAGAAAACATTAATAAAGGTGAGACTATCTAAGAGGTTTTGTAAGCAGCGCTCGAGATCCAGCGAGCGAAAAAACGGCGCCAAGCAACATTTGAGAGCCTTCCCTCATCTCATTGGCTAAAGATTATTTTTCTCGTTTCTTATTGGTTGATGCCAGCGGGCTAAAATGCATTTTAGCTGATTTTTTATTTTGGCCTGCAAAATGCGCCGCCTTATAAAGTTATAATAGCACTGTTTGTTTGACTGGATGCTTTAATTAAAACTTACTGATGTGGGAATTCCAAAGGTGTCACCGACCACTGTGGCCCACCAGACCATAAGATAAGCATATACCCCAATCCAAAATATCGATACAATAAATGTCCATGGGAAAAATCTAGCTTTATCCTACAAAACAAAACTTTTTTGATTATTTTGACCGATGGATGGCATAGTTACATGCAGGTGGGTGATTGGATGGATGGATGAATGAAAAATTGGATTGGTTGACAGGTGGGTGGAAAGTAAATAAATGAATAGATGGTAGAAAGGGGAGGCAGGCACATAGCTTGTTGAATGGATGGATGGATGGAATAATAAATGAGTAACTTGAATTATTAACTGGTTATCATTATGAAACAAAAACAACAAAGTAATAAAATACTTATAAATAAATAAACAATTCCATATTAAACCTATTTTCATAATTATGCAACCTAGACCATTCCAGACATCTGGGATTTTGGCTTCCATCAATCAAAATAATTACTAACTCAGACTGTTTAAACTTTGATTGGCGGAAGCCAAAATCTCAGACTTTTGCCGTCACCGCTCGATGTCTGGTAGCGTAATTTTGAAAATAGGTGTAAAGGAAGCAAAATAATAAGTCCATGTATCAATAAAAACACTTACTGGTTTTCTGACATCAAACATAGTGTAATACATTGGGAACATTATAGGAGCTTTAATAAGATAGACCAAGCGTTCCTTCCATCCCTCAGGCCAGCTAAGGTCAATGGGCTTGTCATCCTCAATCTAAAGACATTAAAACAATCAATTTAAATTGAAGGGTGTGTGCTACTCCTTGAATTTAATTCACATTTTCAAGGGCACTTGAAAAACTCTTGAATTTTAACATTTTAGCTTAATTCCTTGAAAACTTCTTGAATTTCTGCTGTGATTGTTACTTGCAAGGTTCTGAAATAGATCCTTCATCCGAAAATTTTGTATGATCAATTAAAATTAGGCTGAAAAGCATGTTTTCTACATCTATTTTCCTCTACAACTACATACAAAATGCAATATCATCCAAGTATTATGTCCCTTTAGTGAAATTTTTGAAAGTGCATTGCTGAAGTATTGTTAGTTCAGGTGACTAAATAAAAACACCATGTAAAATCATAGCTCAGTGAGCTGAAAATACTGCTTGAAAAATCATTTTCAGGTCCTTGAATACTCCTTGAAATTTATGTGGATACCTCAGCATGAATCCTGAAATTATTTTTTATAACATCAGTTTCTCATGTGGCAGGCAAGTCAAGGGTCCACTCCCTGACCTGACCAAGATTCAGTCTTAAAATAACTAAGTAGAAGGTGCTGCCTTCCTAAGAGTATCTGCCAAAGGTTAGACCTCAATGTGACTCACATGACCACATAAGATGACAGTCTCATCTCATTTAGAGACTTTATATACTGTGGATTGCATTCTGGGACTTGTAATCATGCAATGACTTTTCCACTGAAAACCAATAGACCCCTTGCAGTTTTTATTTTGGAAGACAAAAACAATGTAGTTTTATTCTCCAGAGAATCAAAAGACTGAAAGCATTCCATTGTTTTGTCCTCCAAATTAAACTGCATTGGGAAGCATGGGTGGTGTAGTGGCTAGATTGCTCACCTCTCACCAATGCGACCCGGGTTCGAGTCCTGCCGGGCTCAGTGTTGTATGTGAGTAGAATTGTTTGTTGGTTCTCTCCTGTGTTTTGAGGGTTTTTCTCCGGGTTCTCCAGTTTTCCTCCCTCCGTAAAAATCAACTTTCAAATTCCAATTCAATCTTTAGAGGGCCACAAGTTAATCAGTTACCTAGTGTAAACTGTCAAGTGTTACCCTCAATAAATAAAGTCTTTATTGTTATTGTTATTATTGTTATTGGTAATTGTTGTAAGGGGGCGATAGTCACAATATGCCAAATGACCATAAATAATGTTATCTACATGTTGAAACAGTTACAGGTTTGTCACAGATTGCAATATTTGTTTTCAGACTGAGAGCAAGGTAAATCTGTGACCACAAACCCCAGAATGCAAGGCACACTTATGCATTGATGTAATTTAAAAGGAATAATCCATACCCTTACTACCACAGTCAACTTACATCATCTATGTCTTCTGCCTCCTCATCCATAGATTCCTGCTGTGACATTCTTGTGGCAACAACATTTTGAGAACAATTTGATTCTTTTCTCTTATTATTATTTTCTGCGCACATGCCAGGTATTGGTGATTCCACACATACAATATAATTACTGGACATGCCTTCTTCCATAACAAATGACCCATTTCCAAGGTCGATATCTGGAATATTTCCATTTGTCCCTTCTTGTCCATTTGAAAGTGCAGTACCATCAGTAATGTCAATATTAGTTTGAGCTGTTCCATTTGACGATCGATGAATATCATTTACTGACAGTTTCTTGGGCACTTCTGATGAAGGCCTTTTTTGCAAGTCTATTATTGAGCACTTGAGCTCTTCATCCCCAGGTGAGTCCTCTACAACACCATGAGCTGTCATTGACATTTGCTTGATGTGTTTCACTCTCACATCTATTGATGCTATATGAAAATAATATCAAACAAGCTTTCAGAACTATAGTAAATAATAATTACTACCACTCCACCAAAGAAAGAATAACTTTTAGGTATGAAGCCAGTTTGTCTATCACCTCCTCCTTGCAAGATACAATCAATAATTGAATGCCTCATATATTTACTTAATGGCTTTCCAATTGAGTAACTCCTTCCGAACTTATTTACTGAGAAAGTGTCCATAGCAAAGAAACAAAACTGGCACAATCAAGGTAAAAACATAAAAAACATACTTCACAAGTGAACAAATCGTGTCCGTACACTCCCAAAACCTGATTGGTTTCCTGTCTAAAGCAGCTTGCTTTGATTGATCAAAGTCAACATTTAGCTGACAAAAGGTCGCGTTTTAAAAGTAAACAAACGCGCAAATAGTTTCATGCTTAATGCTTGAACAAAAGTGGTAGTAATAATAAAAATATTAAATGGAGGTTCTTATATATAGCACGTTTCATACAAGTATCTCACTACACTTAAGGAGGCTTTAATTTATTTGATATGCTGGTGGTGGTGGTTTCGGCAAAATTGATGGACATGCAGCTACCAAACATTTTATAACCCTTCTCTTCTCTCTCTGTGAAGAATAAGAATTCCAAACACACACCTCACCCGCCCCAAAGACTTCTGTCACATTTCCAGTCTCATACCTCTGCAGCTTAATTATTGCAGTGTAATAACCCCCTCTATACAGACTTCTTCAAGATAACCTAACCCCCCTCAATTTAGCAACCCCCCCCCCACCATAATAAAGGAGAGCTCCCTTAAAATTTTAATTTTTCATTACACATTGAAGAAATGCAAAATCTTAAAAAATTCAAATTTTTTTAGATTTAACATATATAGTCCAACATTTTGGCCAACTTTTATCAACACTAGTATAAATAATAAGAAAAGTTCTATCAACCTTGTTGATTTTAGGGTCTTTTGTACCTGATATGAACACAGGTCAGTTAAGAATAATTGCAATTAAGGGCATATATAATTATACAATGATAATATGGCATTATCAACTTACCATCCCATAGTGGGTCCATCGTATTGACAACTAGCTGGAAAGCTCCATAGTGAAAACAAGGGCGTTCTGCATTTTGCTTGGAATTGGAGCCAAGATATTCCATTGCCTTCTATATAAATGGAAAAAATTAAACAAGGACAAGAAAATAGGAGTAAATAAAACTGTTGACAAACGATGAAGAATACACCTGCTTCAAGAAAGGTGGTCAGTCAGAGATCCAAAATCTGAAATCTGAGCCAGACAATTCACCAGTGCACTTAAAAGTGATTTCATATTTAGCTACTGGTATTTACTGATTGCAAACTTCTAAAAGATAAAACTTTAAAATAATTTAAAAAATAACTTAATTCAAAAATAAATTAATGGCTCACTCCCTAAATACCTCACAATCTCAGATTTCAGATCTCCAACCAACAACCTTTTCTTGAAATAGGTGTATACTTAATAATTAATAATGTTAATACTTTTGCTGGTGTCTTGACTACTAAAAACTATACAATTAAGATATTTATAATTATTTAAATAGAAAGATTCTCAGCTTAAGAAAGAAATTATAGAATTGTGTTCTGCAGCTTGTAGCTAGCTTGACAGGGAACTCAGAAATAAAATAAATATTATAAATGGATAGCTTTACCTTTTTTTTGACATCTCTCTGTAGCTCAGTGGTAGAGCATCCAACCAGTATTCATAAGGTTACAAGTTTGATTTCTTTAAGGACTCAGAATTTTTTTAGTTCCCTGTCAAGCTAATGATGAACTGAATACATTTCTATCATTTTTATTATTTCATATATCATAACAGATGAAATTATAGGATCTTGTGCTATTACGTTTGTAAATGAAACTCATCAAAAAAGTAGAGAGATGTGTTGGCATGTAATTGTTAAGTTATTATCAGTTATATAGTTAAAAAGAGGCATAAGACCCTCCAATAAAACTTACTTTCATAAAAGATTGACAAAATTAAACTTCAATGGCGAAGTTTTCCCTTCATTAATAAGTACAGCAAGACTCGTACATCCATTTGTACTTAAAAAATATTGTACAATACATAGATAGATTACTTCAGAGATGAACAAGAGTTTATTGTACATTACTCATGTGCCTACTCATGTCCTAACTATGCCAACATATCCCAAGCATAAACATTATACTTCCTTTGTGCATAAGTATGTCTCAACGACTTATAATTTATTTGCATACAGATCATTTCGGATAGAGGGACTTTCAAAACCTGCCTGCATATAAATCTATTCCAATACACTCAGATAATCCCTGGATTAACCCTTACTTTAATTTTCATTAAAAGAGAGTTTTTGTTTACATTGTTTGATGGCTCTAAATGTACACAAATCAAGGGAAACAAAAGGGCATCAGGCTAATAAAACTTTACTTTCTAACAATAGTCAAATTTAGTAATACAGTTAAGATTTCTACTGAAATAAGTTTAATAGGCCCTGTTGAGATTATTGACCGAGTGAATCCAAAAGGCATTCATTATACCCTGATGTCCAGGCAAAATGAAGCAATCTCCCTTGTGCATCAACATCATTACTCTATTGTGTTAACTTGCAATTCATAATTGGACTCAATTAGTAATACTCCGATGATTTTGTCTTAATAATTAAAGAATTTTTATCACAATACACTGATAATATACCTAACAAAATTACAACAGCCAACTAACTTAAGGTCTCGTGACAGAATAAGCGAAGAATATTTCCTACTAAGATTAAGACTAATATCAGTTATACAGAGATTTATAGTATAGAAACATGTTACCTAGCAACCACTGATAAGTTCATAAGTCCCGCCATCTAATTGTAATACAAACATCAAACTTAAGAATATAAATCATTACATTTCTGAAAGCAGTAAATAATGAAAATAACAATTTCATCGCCAAAGGGTTAATTAACTGAAATTCTAATAAAACATCCAAGTGTAAAACGTCTTGTAGATGATAATAAAAATGAGTTTTTGAATGAAAACATATCCGTCGTCTAATTAGTTAGAAAAAAAAGGGAATAATTTGTTTATGGAAGTTGATGTGGATGATAATAAATGTTTTTCCTTTTCAGCTGGAGATTATTGGGCTCGTATTCCTAACTTTATCTGTAGCAAATCGTTACATTTGGTTATCGATAGCCTAGAGCAATATTCAGGTGTCTTATTCCAGTGATATTTGAGGGAATTTTAAATCCTATCCCGGGGTAATGTTGCAATTTCACTTTTCGCGAGCTTTGGTTACCTTCTCGATTTCACGAACGAAAACAGACAAAAAAGTTCCACCTTTTTTCTATAATATTGTCATTATTCTGAGCAATACCATTCCATTTTCTTACCTCTAGGTAATGTTCTGTCCTGTGAACTCCAGGATTAGCTGATCCGGGATCTCTCATATCGACTTTACTGACTTTATTCGATCGTAGCGAGTTCTTCACAATTCGTTCCATCGTTTGGTTGTACTTCATAAATATAACGTAGACGAAGTACGAACATAACAAAATTAGAGCTTCCCACCATTCAATCCAGTTGCCGACGAAAAATATAATCAGTAACAGTAGAGAAAAGCTATAGAACATACAGTCTCGAAAGAGCGGCCACCAGGTCAGTTTTAAAACACCTTTGGAAAACATTGCACACATGCCGATTACAAATAATACGTTGAAAACGGCAGATCCAACGATAGTTCCAATGCCTACATTGGAGCCTGGATCTGCGAATGTTCCAATATAGGACGCAAAAAGTTCAGGAGCGCTTCCTCCAGCAGCCATAAATGTAGCGCCGGCAACATCTTCAGAGATTTGAAGCCTTTCTATGATGACAACCAACGAAGGTACGAAGAATTCATCACACGCTAAACCAACGGCAAGAAACATATAGCAAAGCCCAAATATGTGTAACAACACAGCGCCTTTTCTTCTCTGTTTCATAGTGAATATATCGTTTGGATATTCACCGGGGGAATCAGTAGGATTTTCAGAAGCATTTAAAAGAGAACGCTGGTGGAATATCCCTCGGTATTTGACAGATTTTTCACTTGTCTTCTCCGCGATCGTACTTACATCAAGATAATAAACTAGTATTCCAAGGGTCACAAACAAAATCAAGGATAACTTTGGAACTATACAAGAAGACACTTTTCTACGTTCATATCTGTACAACTTACTTATCTTTTTACCAGTAAGAAAAGGCATTATATTTAAATCCAGTCGATGACTTGGTCAATATTTCCACGGTTTAAACTCAGTATAAAACTATCGATAGACGGAAGGCCGATCTTCAGTTCTCGAAGTTAAATAAATTTGGTGAATTAATAAACATCTGACGGCCTTTTCCATGTTTCACAGTTGAAAGTCACTGCTTTTACTCTAGTGTGGACGTATTTTTATTCCCGTAGCGATGTTTTGCATGTCAAATATAGAGATTGAGTCGAGATTTTAGCTTCTTCGAGCGCGAATACACACCGCACATGGAATCATGGCTCTTGAGTAAAGAGGTTCTTTTGAGGTTCTTTTGACTCCTTGGAACCTGCAAGAGGAATAAAAAGCTGATAAGCCATAGACCAGGACGTTAGAGGGTAAAATAGTACATTCTATTCGACCGCACTTGCTGCTAAACTCATTCTATGCACACTTAGCAACTAAAATATATATACAAGACCATAATGCCCTGCGCACCGTGAGCATGGGCCAAAAGCACGAGAAAGAAAGAAAGAAATAGATAATTAAAATAATGAATGAATGAATGAATGAATAAAGAAACAAAGAAAAAATGAATGAATAAAGAAAGAAATATGTAAATAAACAAACAAACAAACAAACAAATAGATAGATAAAGAAAGAAAATGTAGAACTTTATGAATGACCATGCGACAACAATTCCGCCGGTATACGTTGGATCAATTAAATGATCTAATTG
>WUAP02149800.1:0-11038 GCA_015163945.2 Stichodactyla helianthus
AGCTTTACTCTAGTTCGACAAGATTTTGTCACAAGTTTGGAGCAACAGTGAAACAAATGAAACGCTTATAGTTTTGGTGTATCACTACCAGTTAAGTATAATAAAATAAAATAAATCGTGAAAGTAGCGACCTTGTCGTTTTTCTGCTCTGCCAAGAGACCTTGGTAATTCGATCATGCAAACTGTATGGAATACTGGCTGATTTTCACTTGCATACGACACAGGGTAGCGAAAATCAAGAGCAGTGACTTGCGAGGCATGTTCCCGTGAGGGGAGGGGGTAGGGCAGGGCGCAGTGTTAAGTAACAGGACATTTGCATGATTGCATCATTTGACTACCAATACTAAAATGCTTTGAGTGGCTCCTATTCTCAGGCAAATTTTGCCAACTGTATTTTTATTCCCAGGAGAGTAGAGAAATATTAATAACAGTTTGACAAAGCATTCTGGTAAGTGGTAGTCAAATGACGCAATCATGGAAACGTCCTATTCAATAAGGATTTTTTCTAGGTTTGAATCCGGTTCGTAGTTAAATTTCTTCAATGATTTTTCCAGAATGATTTTTAAAATAATTCATAAATTCATTAATAATGTTATGAGAGTCATGTGACGATCATGCCTTAGGCAATACACAATTTTCCGCTTAAATACTTGAAAACAAAAAGAGCAATAAAACAGAAATATTTAGGCACAATAGAATTTAAATTATAGAGATCATTGATTTTTAGCGACACCTTTAGCTTTTATTGTAAATTTTTTTCTCGAATCTTTGTAATGTCAAAATTTGACAAAGTTTTACTTTAAAAAAAGTCGTCATCGCAAAGCCGTCACGCGAGGATTGAACCGGGCACACTTCATTGACGATATTCTTAGTTCAAACTTGTTTTGAAAATAATAATTACACAAGCATAATGATGTTATCAAAACCGTAATGTCATCTCGTCTTTGGATAATTTATCGAACTACAATGCTTTTGTATTAATGGGTGTAGAGTTAATAAACATGACTTAAAGTAAGCTATCTCCAGCATGCGCTGGTCTAGTGAGTTTCAAGCTCTTCGACTTACGCCCGACTTTCAAAAGTTAGATTGTAATGGTTATAAAATTGTTGTGAAGTACTTAACCTACGACCTCAAAGATAAGCTTGCAACATGGCAAAAGGAATCGAACTGAGATAGTCCAACCGACTATCAATATGATGTTAGTTTTCTGGTTTCAAAAAGAATAACTTGGTGAAACAGCTGGAAGACTTGGTAGCTACACAAGAAAATAATCAATTCCTTACCTAAACTTCCAACTTCTTTGTTTCCTGTACGTTTTCCTTTGAGAAAAAAGGCAGGAACACTCGCAAATTAACACTATTGGACAATTGAAGAGTTAATGCAAAAATGATAGCATGGTGTCTGACGACTAACTCATTAACGGACGGCGAGGATAACGGATTAAAACCTAATTTATTATTCTTTCAACGACCACGCATTTTGACGGAAGCAGGTTCCTGTGTTTCTTGCGGTTCAAGAGGGTGTCCGGTATCATTCCTAAGAGAGGTGTCTTCCCTTTGCCATTGTTTTCAAATTCCTCTCGATTCTCAAAATTGATGTCGTGGAATAAAATCATAAAGCCTGGAGATGGGAGTTATTTATACCACCAACAAACAAACAAATACAATCTACAAGCATCTTAAGGATGTGAGTCACACTGTGACATCCACATTCTTGTGACGTTATGTGTTGGTAACGTTTTTGTATTAACCTTTGACGTCATAACGATACATGTAGTTAGCTTAGGGACGATTCTTGGTACATACGCATTGGCTCAAACATAAGTAAACGGCTTATCAGTTTATTGATTTTTAGCAGGTTTTATTGGCTCGAGGAAGATTTATTCTGAATGTGTGACAAGTGATGCACACAATGCCTTAAAAAAAAGGTAATGAAAATAACAAAAAATCCGAACGTTCGAGATCACGATTATTTCGTACCACAATTTCTTCAGCAATCTGAGTTCTAAGCCGCTAGGTCACCAGAAACTGCTTGTTTTGAGATAAGATTCACTCGACTTAAACTGAATAGGATTGGTCTGACTTTAACGATTCGTTGTGCTCGTCAAACTGGCCGTTTTCGTGATATTGTAATTTACTACCACTACCAGAATATTTTGAGTGGCTTCTATTGTCAGGCAAATTTTAGCAACTCGGTGTCTCTTTATTCTGAGAAGAGTAGAAAAATCTGAATAAAAAGCAATTAATTTGGTAGTGAAAGTAAAATGACGCCTTCATGAAAACGGACTATGCCTTCAAGTAGCTCGGTCTACCAACATACGTCCAGGGTCCTGAAGGGGTAAAACGGGTGGGATTTGCCTGTTTTTGCCCTGGGAAAATGGAATTTATTCCACTTGGAATTGCATAAAAACAACAAAATTGGATTGGTAAAATGTTCTAAAGACTTTAAAAGTTATATCCAGTCAAGGGTTAACTGATTCTCTTAGTTTTTTCTTAGCAAATTTTACATAATGGTAAATACAGTATACTAGGAATTATTTTCATGTATCTTCCAAGTTAACTCACTGTTAATCCAGAATTTGAATATCCCGGAAATCTTGTTGGAGAGCTAAACGTCGAGTGTTTTGCCAAAGGACGAACGAACCTTGTTAAACCAACTCCTGTAAGCTAGTTATGATGAAAAGAGCTTTAGAGATTGTAAGACACAGCTTAAAAAGAAAACAAGTGTTACTTAGCAAAACGGACGGAATTGGGTTTTGGAACACGACCAAGTTCAAAGGTCAAGATGATTTTCAATCTATCAATACAGATTAATGTCAAATAACAATCAAGTATCAAAGTTTTGGATGTCAACAAGTTATCACTGGAAAAATAACCCGAAATAGGACATGAATTGAAGACTAGAGATTTAGAAGTTTGTTTTTACGAGTAGAAGATGTTCTCTTACATGTTATAAGGGCTACAGAAGGTTCTGGGGAAAAAAAAGCTAGATAATTTTTCGGATTAAAACACCAAACCATTTCGCCTGTGAACTTTTCTATCAATTTGGATATAAGTCGTACGTACACGACACGCACACGTCCCGGAGTGTTGACTCCGGGGTAAAAGTATCGGGTATGCTCGTCGTATATCTTAGGGGTAAAAATCAGCGATTTGGTATCTGTTTAGGGTGTTAAAATTGAAGTTTAGAATTTCAGAACTCCCTGAAATCTTTTAGGGCATTGAAAGCGGGAGAGCTCATCGCTTTTCGCAGTGGGGTTTATGTTTATAGTTACGCAGAACTTGGCGTTTTATCGTCAGTTATACTTAACATTTTAACAGTCTTTTAATCCAATTTTATTTAATCGCCTAGCCACACCCTTTTTAAAAGACTTCCGGTATCTTTTAGGGGTAATTTTGAGAATTCCCGACGAGCATACCCGATAATTTTACCTCGGAGCACCCCCCTCCCCGTACGGTATTTACTTAGAGCACGTACACGGTACGGTATGCAGTAACACTAAAATGGCTTTCTATCGGTTTGCCGGCTACGAATTTTTCGTATCGGTTCCCACTCATTTAAAATACTATTCTATCCGATTCTTATCAGTTTCGGATGTAAAAGTTCTAAACGCCGATTACTTTACATCACGTACGTGCGCACTGACATCACTCGGCCAGTTAATTCTCATGCCATGGTTAGAGAATAGCAACGAAAGAAAAGAAAAGGAGACTGCTAGTAGGGAGAAATATCTGTAAAATACGCATCTGTTACAGTAAATGGTAACGCAGGCTCACGGTTATTTTATGAGAAGGTCAAGGTAACACCTGTCAATACAATTACTCCATCAATCCGTCATAAAGATTCGTAGTTGCTACGTGATGTGTAACTTTAATGCGGAATTTGTTTTTGGCGCTGACCATGTAAACAAAACCAAAGGTCAATGTATTTAGAAATCTACTTCAGAATGGAAGATTTCAGATGAAAAGAGAATTCCAGAGGTACAAAATCCAAAGGTACTGCGTGCCTGGCGTATCGTTCAGGAAAGAAAATAAAACAACGCGTAACATGTAAATCTACTCGTCATTCACGTTCTAATTCCCAGCATGGACAGAATTAAAACGCGAGGAATTCTGTGTAATTTGTACGTGAGGTCAGCGCCGACTTAATAAAAAAATCTATATAAAAAGATACTCAAAATCAGAAAGGTTAAATAAAAAGCTTTTTGCTATCATAAGGTTAATATTATAACGATACAACAGCTAATTAGAAAGACAAAAGAGGTCTAGAAATTCAAACGCCTGAGATGAGATATTTCTTCCCTCTTGTCACTTAGCTGACAATGAAACACCTCAGGCTAGCAAGGCTTGTCTGGTCGGGGTCGATTGGTTACTGGGTGGCCTGGAGCTGTAGATTTGATGCGCTTTTTATCGTGGAAAATCGAATTGAAATGCACAGCAACACTTAGATGTAGAGTCTTGAAATTCTGCTGAAAACGAGTGAGTGTCCTGGAAACGAGGCTGTTTGGTTTGGGGATGCCACGTGTTTGGTCACGTTGGGTCAGCTGAGTCCAAAATTACACAAAAACTGTAACTCCTCAAGAAAAATCAAACCAACAGAAAGTTAAATCAATGGAAGAAGAAAAGAAAAATGACAACAAGGAAAAGGAAACAAATACAAGGAACTACGTAAGTAAACGTAAATACTTGCTTGTTGAGTTCTTGAGTTCGTATCAGGTTTATATGCGAAGCTTCAAATAACAAGTAGAATTCCAGTATTTTTTAAATAAGCATAGTAATAAATCTTTTGTTTTAAAGAAAGCATTCCAACACGTAAGAAAAACAGGCTATAAAGGCCTCTACACACTAAGGGTTTTGCCCCGGGAGCAGGCTCCAGGGTCGTTTTGCTCCTTCGTGTGTACCAAAGATTTCATGTAAAAAAGGTTGTGGTGGGAGCAGGATTTTGTCCCCGGCTCACGCTCCCTGATATTAAACTGGTTAAATATCAGCGAACATGACCATATCATGCAGCAAGCTCCCGCAGCATGCTCTCTCGTGTGTACTAGTTGTGCAAAATAACCCGGGAGCCTGTCTCTGGAGCAAAACCCTTGGAGTGTGGATCTGCATTGGTAATTCGTGTGCTAATATTTATAAAATGGATCTATAAAGGCGCCGAAAAATGACGGAAATTTTTTAACTAGAAACTATCAGAGAAAAGAAAAAATCAAAATCGATCAGTGTATCTTTGTCGTTACTTTAACTCAATCGGCCGACAACGTAACTGACCCCTTCCATCTTATGCGACAATCAAATGGCTAGAATAGAATGATTTAACCGCTCACCTTGCTTAACCGACCACCTTGTTTAACCGACCATGAAGGGATTCTTTTATGATTTCAGCTCAAAAATCGGAGTGAAATTACAGCTCTTACATAATTTTTCTTCGTGTAAATCGATTATGACAAATCTACGAGCTCGCGACTGAAATAACTCCATGAATTCAATACCCTTTGGGAAATTAACGGAAAATATATATGTTAATCGTCTGCACGAATGTTTATTTTCTTCACCTTTGTTTGGCTGCCTTTGCTTATCGAGTAATTCAAATGAAGCTCAATAAAAACTAAAGTCATTAGCCATCTGGCAACGGTACGGCATCACATTCATTACTAGCTTTCTGTCAAAACTTGATTGCCGTTCTTAATGAAGTCCACATTCTGCGGTTTGAACCAGAGGCACACCGGCATATAAGCTCGATATGACGCTAAAATGGCTACGAGATGAACACTTCAACACAACGAAAAGAGTAGTAAAACTGACAAAAGTCCGCGAAAGAAGGGGCATTTGAGTCTTGAGTAGCCAGTGCACCTCTCTGTGTGAATATTACGAGGGCGTAGCAGGGGGGGGGGGGAGGGTATCGCTCTATACCCCAGCAAATCTTTTACAATAGACCTCTTTAGCTTGGGTGTAATGATTTCCCATTTCAGACCTCATGTCAATCCCTTGAGAATAAGATTCTTTGTTTGAGGCTCATCCATATTAACTCAGTTATCTTCACAAGCGTTTCCGAGAAACAAAGAAATAAAACCCAAAGGAATGACACATGATCTGAAATGGAAACACATTACACCCAAGATAAAGAGGTCTATAGACCTTTTTCGAAATCGCAAAATACCGCTGTACGTCTAGATTGAAGACTCGTTTTTCCAGGGTTGCCTTTTTTTTTTTTTTTTTTTTTTTTCCCCTTCTTTTTCAGGGTCAAATATAAATACCAACGATAAAACGAAGGATAAACAACTACAACAATACAAACACTTTGAAATTCCACGGACTTTCACTGAAACACGTTAACATTCTACACAATAACGAGGCTAACCCTGCATAACAGAGAATTCAAAATTGGAGTATTCCCAATATTTTCGTTTGAAAAGCAAAATTTTGTTCCTGTCATGCCTGTTTAAGATGTTAAAATTTAAACATAAAATTTATATACGTAGCCCTGAAAGTTGTTAAATTTGGAGAGCCATTCTCGCAGGGATTTTAGGCAAGCCAGCCGTCTTGGGGGCGTTTGTCTAGATTTATTTTAAGACGCTTGTCCTTGTTTTAATGTCAACAAAAGCAGAGTTCCTCATAGCAGGAGAAGACCAACGTAAATAAATACGCCTACACTTAAGACGCACTTCTACCGCCAACTTATCATCTCCAACCGGAAGTAAATTACACGGAAATGAATATGTGAACAAGACGGACACAAGGATTGTTCAGATTACTCAAGACGCTGGCATCTTTAGTTTGTGCCGGTTTATTATTGAAAGGCGCCAATCGTAGTGAAATTTCCGGAGTCCGGGGTTGTGTTGAAAAGATGGCTTGCTCACAGTATGGGGCCTCCAGGCTCTCTTCATGTTAATTTTCGAATCGCGCAAGAGATAGCTCGTGATTTATGGACCTAAGATTTTGGTCCTGCTGAGTTATAGGATTCAATGATCCTTCTGTAATGTGGAGTAATTTTCAAGCTGATGACGACGAAACAAATTCCTTGAAATCTGGACCGTTTGAGGAAAGCAAATCTTATTTGGATTATTTGACTCGCGCTATCAGACATGACAGTAATCGAACATGCAGTCATCTCAACAATATGCCTGTCATTCAACCACTATGGCATGCATGGCCGGTATCTAAAGCTCAACGTGAACTGTTATTTTCGATTAAAGCCTTGAATCACATCACATTGATCATCTCGGTTCAGACACGTTGTTTTGTTGTGGTATTTCAAGGTCATTTCGTCGCGTCATGCTATAGAATGCAATGTCAACAAACCCATGTGATTGGAGTGGATTTGTGCATTCGCTGTTCAAAGTTTAAAATATGCGGTACCTCATATCAAATAACCAGCTTACAATTTTAATAAACAGTCGGGTTTCAGTCCCTGATAAACGCATTTATGACACCGGTAAAGATTTTGACTGCAACTAGAGTAGTTTATTTGAATCCATGAATCCATCACTGAGATCCACTACTATAGGGATGTATTGTGCGTATTTACATACTATTTATAGCTTCCAATTGAATATACGGCCTTTTACATTACTGAAGGGATATTTACCTTAACTATTTATACCATAACTAAATTTCACTGATAAATTTTACTTACCTGGAGGACGCTACCGGCGCGCGAGCCGCGACTTTCGAAGCTTATATGTGCAAGATAAAGAGAGTCCTTCTCTTGTTTCTATGTCTTCAACGTTATCCCTAGCCTTGGCCTTATGGAGAGGATATTACGCTGTTATTCGCCAAGTTCCTTAATAGCCCAGCAAGGAGCTCGAATCGGGGCAGAAGAGTTTGATCAACTGGGAGCGGAACTCATCCACACGCCTAATAAATGAAGTAAAAGTGTTGAGTTGATTATAGTGATTGACAGGCTTTTCGATATCCTGTAGTCAAAGCGGGCCAGATTCTACGGCACCCACGACCCGGGCTAGCTTAGCCTACTTGAGACAACTAAAGAAGAACAAAGTCAAACGTCAGAATGACATCACGATCAGTTAATTAGTGTACATCCTAGCTAGAACGAGTGTCACTCAGACGATCCTTCAAGTGTTCGCATTAATTAGTACGCGAGCCTCTCCTCCAAAGAAAGCCGGTTTGTCTCGCGTAGAGCAATCATTCCTCGTCTGCTAGTATCTACCTCACCGATGGAATGCTCCGAAAACATTCTTAGTGGTGTTAGAAAAGAATACTGACTTTTTGCCAAGTTTGAAACAGGAGAATCAATGTGTCATTCCCGCGTCAAATAAACCGCTCTTCGATTCGATATCAAGGTCATCTGACACAAGTAGCGTGATAAATACCAATAAGTTAGTCCTAAGATATATTAATTAAGTTCGGCTAATGAGCAAAATTTTACGCAGTTTGGTACGGGAGTTTCGAATTGGTACGACAAACCCGCTAAGTTCTGCAGGGCTTCCCGCATTATGCAACACTGTAGTGACAACTCATACGGTGCTTTTTTCATGTTCTGATCCCAATGCACGAATTATTATGGTAAATCAAAATCTTTTATATCGGAGATCAAATTCGTTTCGGCACACGTTCGCCGCTTGAATCAATTGTTTCTCTGAACTCGCCTCAAAATTGAATTAAATTGCCAATTGAACATTAATGGAAGCTGGAGCAGCTTCTGGAACGGGCCTCCAGGGAATTATTGTCTCGGTGAAGAGTCGGTATACATTCAAAGTCGTCTAAACTGAAATCCAAGCAAACGTTCATGGGTGGCATGGGTGGCATGGGTGGCGTAGCGGTAAAACGTTCGCCTCTCACCACTGTGGTCCAACGGGTATAGTCGCTGGTTCGAGCCCTGCGGACACCACATGTGAGCAGAGTTTGTTTGTTAGATGTGTTGTTCTCTCCCTTGCCACGAGGGTTTTTCTCCGGGTTCTCCGGTTTTCCTCCCTCAGTAAAAATCAACATGTGAGCTGAGAGCTGAGTCGTATGCTTAAAACAGTCAATGTAGTGGTATTGTGTGTGAGTGATAGTGCCCCCAATTAGTGCGAAAGCGCTAGAACGACTAGGCACTTAAATAAAGAGATTTAGATTTTAGATTTTAGCGATCGCCTAATAGTGCGATACACTTTGCTAACGACCACTTTCATACATACATGTCATGTAAGTTTGATACTTACCAACGTTACAGAGTAAAAAATACTAATAGCGTTTTCTTTTCTTTTCCTTTTCTTTCTTTAGACGGCCGATTCACACGGTACAACTTTTGCTTAAACTGTCGCATGCGATCTGCTTACGCCATAAACTTGCTCATAACTGTTGTGTACAACAACAAGATAGAAAATGTACGGTCGATTTACACGAAGCATTTCGTGTTGTAAGCATGATGTAAGAAGATCCGTATGCGACAGTTGTAAGCAAAGGTTGTAAACCTGCCTTTTCTTTTATATAAAACTTGACTATCTGGACAAAAGATCTATTTTATATATCTCCAATATATATATATATATATATATATTTCCCTCGATATATTTTACAGTGTACCTCGGTTTCAGGCCAATATTTGTGGTCTAGTGGTGTTTCTGCGATATTTACACGAAGCCTATAGTCCGAAAGTCACTTCTGAGTGGTGTGACAAATCTACAAGCCACTAACAAGTGAGTCATCAAGCCTGCATCCAAGAGATTAAAAGTATTGGTATTTCTACCGACATTAATTTTTTGGCACAGGAATATAGTAATTAGCAATGTTTCCTGTACCTGTAAATCCATTTTTTCTAATGCGGAATTGGAAGAAAAAAAATCAGTGATAACAAAGGACCGACTGCCGTTTATCTTTGCAAGGGGTACTCAAGGAATGCATGGCCCCTCGTGAAACAGATTTATCTAGACGTTCTGTCACTTAAAACATTGCTGTTATCTTTCTTGGCGTCTTTTTTATGAGCAAACGAGCGAGGAGGTTGAAAAGAAAAAAAATCCCTTATGAAAACAGCATGTGAAGTCATGGTTTATCCCGGTTTATCATTCCGAACAATCCACGTTGGGTCAGTCAGGTTAGGTGTTTTTTTTTTTTTTTTTTTTTTTTTTTGCTTGACAAGCCGTTATGGCTGACTCATATTTCTGGGAGCTGGGTTGATTTTGATGTTAGGAAAACACACTCTGGAACGTTCTTCAATTCTGCATTAGTTGTGAATCATTTTGGATCACTTCATGGACTCCAAAATAAAAACCCCTGCGCTGTAGATCTGTATCTTGGACCCAAACTGTGACTAGAGTGGAGGGCTGGAGAGGACAGGACAGGACAGGACAGGACAGGAGAGAAGAGTGAAGTGCAGAATTTACCATCGAGAACAGCACTGATGATCTGAGCTAAGACTGGTCCAATCTCAGTTTATCACAGAGGGATTTCGTAATCACATTTTTCAGAGACCGTGAACATTAAGGCCTACCTTTGCAACATCTTTCATCTGACATTATCTTGGTAAAGACAAACTATTGTAACTTATACTAATTTTCTCAGAAATTCAACAGTCCGTGCTAACGAATGACTGTTAATCAGATTTTCACGATTGCATGTGGTGATAATCTTCAGTCGTGATCCAAGTTTTAGCAGGTTCATGGGAAGACACGTTACAGGAATGAACGCAAATACTAGCATTTTTCGACATTTTTCAAGCAAAGTCATTTTCGACAATCAAATTTTATGTTTCGTGCGCTTAACCTGAGTGGAGTAAGAGCTGGAAAAACAGTTCTAGATCTATGCAGTTCTAGATCTAATGGTAAGCTATAGGAACTCTCTGGATAACCCAAGAAAATTTCATAAAAGTGTCAGTTTGTGTACATCAGCAGTGCTTAAGAATGTTCAAATTTATCAGCCGCTGCTGTTAGCCTTTAAGATTATTTTCTGCTGAACAGTTTCGTACTGTGTAAACAGAAGGATAGATGTAAGCTATATGACTTTGTTACTGCCACGCAGGGGCGTAGCGAGGACCTAGGAGCTGGGGGGGCACTGACCCAAAATAAAAAAAATTACTCCTACCCCCATAAAACAAATAAATGTAT
>WUAP02149811.1:0-11036 GCA_015163945.2 Stichodactyla helianthus
AGTAATTCACTGGGGTAAAATACCCGGGAAAGACGGTAAATCCCTTTGAGCCAAAGTCATCCCTAAGTATACTACTATACGAGTAGCACTGAGGGCTGTGTTATCCATCGTTGTAGGTTGAGCTTCATGCAAGATCGCTGAACAAAGGAGACGTCTTCATCCTTGACGATGGACTGAACATATACTGTTGGAATGGCTCGAAATGCAACAGAATCGAAAAAATGAAAGTATGAATGTTTTCAACTTTCTTGTGCTCGATCTTCTTTTTCTATTTCTGCCTCCAATGTCCAGTTATTCTTATATTAATCGTTGTTTCAGGGAACAGAAGTTGCAACAAAAATAAAAGACGAAGAACGCGGTGGAAAAGCGGCTCTTCATATCATCGGTAAATTTCAGAAATTGTACACGTGTTAATACAATTATTAACTGTGAGATAATGCGCTTTAGGGACTTATCATAAATTAGCGGGGGGGGGGGGTTGCATTTCATTTTAACTATGATGCAAGATGCAAGAAATAATCAAACCACTCCATTGGATGGACACAAAAAATGCGCGCCCACCCAAAAGCACTTGCAAAATTTTTGATACCCCTCCCCTTGTGAGGTTCATAATTAACGATAAGTCTTGTATTACTTTCATTCTTTCTTTCTTTCTTTCTTTCTTTCTTTCAGAGGAAGGCAAAGACACTGGTCTCGAAGAAAAGTTTTTCACTGTGCTTGGTTCACGGTGTACAATTGCCGAAGATTCTGGAGACGATTTGGAGTTCGAGAAATCCAACCAACTTAGTGTTAATCTGTACAGGTAGTCACTTGTAGTCGAGATAAAACCCTGTGGCAACTTTACTCGTTATAGGAGCACCATCATTAAACGCATCCAATATATGCGGCATGCGGTCACAGTGGTCAACGTGAAACTCTTGATGCCTCTAGTGCTGTAGGGGCTCTCTTAAAGTAAAGCTTCTTAATCTCAGAACAAAGGCATGGCCGTCCTGTTTGATGCTGTACATGTCACAAAGGGATGACGTTTTTGTACGATTGCGATTTGTAGGGTTTCTGATGCTTCTGGGACTTTAGAAATGTCGTTGATTGACAGCAAGCCGTTGAAGAAAAGCCAATTGGATACCAACGTGAGTACAAACAAAAGAATCGACAAATAAGAATACTGCTTTCTCTTCCAGAGGCGTGAGGACTTTTTGGAGGGGAAGGGGGGGGGGGGAGGGGAAGAGGAGTGCACCATTTCTGATCGGGACCCGAGCACCAAAAGTAAATAATATTAAATCTATAACTGACCTTAAGTAATTCATCTCACGGGGATACCCTCCCCCCCGGATCGACCCCTGCTTTCCTACACTTTTTCAGTTTCCCTTTTCCTCTTCCTTCTTCTCCTTAATTATTATAAACGAGTTCATATCTCCTGTTTTATATCTCAATAGGACTGTTTCATATTGGATTGTGGAAGCAGTGGAGTGTTTGTGTGGGTCGGTAAAGGATGCACCAAGAATGAGAAAAACGGCGCTATGAAGAATGGAATGGTGATCAAGAATTTCTCATTAGTCTCTTTCGTTATTCCGTTACAGTGCGTTTCACATAATGTTTGACAAGTGGGTTCCAAAGTTGATTCGGAAGTTCATTTTGTACTTTGGAAGTTCACAACGAACTTCGTTGTTGAACTTCGAACTTATTCCCCGCGGAAGTTCGATAATTAGTTAAAATCAACTTCAAGATTTACACTGAAAAAGCTGCTCCGCCAAAGAAAGGCTGTACTTTGCCTAAGGATGGCATCAAGGAGAAAAACAAAAAGAATTTGCAAATAATACTGAATATCTAACGAATAACCAAACTTCCGCGGCAAGTAAGTTCAGTCGGAGTTCGCCAACGAAGCGATTCACAATACTTTAAAATGCGTGGCAAGTTTTAATTCTTTTGTCAAGTACAAAAAAATTACACGTCAAAAATAAGTCACGTGTCAAAAATAAGGGTCACGTGAGGTTATGTACGCGCAATAAATGACTGAGAAATATTTCAATCGATATTTTCTTCAGGATTTCATAGAGAAGAAAGGATATCCCAAATGGACTCAAGTAACTCGAGTCATTGAAGGAGGAGAGACGCCGATCTTTAAACAGTTTTTCTCCAACTGGGCGGACGAAAATGCGCAAGTTGGTTTGGGAAAAGTTTTCAAAAAAGGAGTCGGTAAGGAACTTTCTCTCGAAAGCTTGCTTCAAAAATTTTCAAAGTTGTTGCGGCCGGAAACAAATTAAAACGAGGAAATGACGTGTAGTGTAACAACAAAAGAAAATGTCTCTTATCTAATCTAGATCCCAGAGCCTGCATTATTTTGCATGCTGGTAAAAGATTGTCTCTTATCGCTAAGTCGTTGTTGTCTGCGCATGCACACCTTGAGTCACTAATGGTTCTTGGCTAAAAGATTGGTTTTATTTTTCTTCTCTAGCCAGTCAAAGTTACGACAAGTTTGATGCATCAACACTGCACGAACGAAAGAAGCCCACCAAAAAGGAAATCCTTCCTGATGATGGCACAGGTGACTCCAAGGTAACCAGTGCAGCGACGTGACATCCCAAGTCATGCGTGGTTTTCCAGTTTACAAACTGGTCTAGAGCTAAGATCTTCAGACGAGAGAGAGGGAGAAAGAGGGAGAGAGAGAAAGAAGAGTACATTTGTTTTATCCAAATGGGGGTCTGACCTTATTTGGATTAAAAGAGCCAATAGCTGATTGGCCGGTGACGAGGCCAAATGACTACACCTTTGACCAAAATGATTCAAGGCTTTAAGTTTCTGTGGTGATTATTTGTTTTTAGATCTGGCGTGTAGAGGAGCATGATATGGTGGCAGTTCGTAGCGAGTTATATGGTATCTTCTTCAGTGGAGACTGTTACATTATGCACTACAGCTACAAGGTCAATATGAAAGAGAATCACATCATCTACTTCTGGCAGGTAAGAAGAAACTTAAATAAATGAACGGAGAATAATTGAATTTGGTAAGGAAAACACGCTTGTTCAAAGCGAGTATACTTGACGGTTCGATACAGTCTGATGGTCAGGATGTCGTCAAGGAATGATTGATGCGCGCCAAAAAATGATGTGAAATTAAAAAAGAGAATAAATAACATGCATGAGATGCTCCGCCCTGACTCTGGATCCCTTCCCTTTATATACCAAATTTCTGCAAAAAAGGTACCCCTTTCACATACCTTTGCCTGAAAAGGTATCCCTTTCATATACGTATCGGCTTTGGCTTATACTAGCATGGTGAAACCCTACCCTTATGCCCGAACTTGCAAATTCGCGACCCTTTCCCATGCCAAAAATAAAAAATTCCCAACCCTTTTATACCTTTGGCCTAAAATGGTACCCCTTTCGGGCGGAGCATCCCCGTATAGGCCAATATAGGGAGTACCCCACCCCCCGGGTTTTAACCGCTTTATTTTATTTTATTTTATTTTATTCTTTATTTTATTCTTTTTTTTTTTTTTTTTTTTTTTTTTTTTTCCAGGGAGTGAAAAGCAGTATGGAGGAAAAAGCAGCATCAGCCATGTTGGCTGACAAAATGGATAAAGAGATGGGTGGCATATCAATGCAGGTGTGTAGGAAGACAAGACAATAGTCGGACTAGTCCCCCAGTGTCTAGCTAACTTCTGCTTCTACTGCTGTTGTTTTAGGTTCGCGTGGTACAGAACAAGGAACCAGAGCACTTCCTTAGGATTTTCAGAGGACGTTTGATTATCTTAGAAGTGAGTATCACAACCTCTTTGTAGGCAGTTCTCAGAAAGAACTCCCCTGTACTTCCTGTATCTGGTGTTCCGTGCGTAAGTAAATACTAGTTCATTATTCCTATATTCTGGATATAATGACTATCTGTCACATTGTCCGCCAGCCGGAGGTTACAGTAAACTTAGTTGGTTGAAGACTGCCGGTCTGTTGTGCGGGATCGAGGTGGTGGGTTTAATCCTTTTCCGGACCAACGGGTCCTTAGGGTCTTAAAATAACTGAGAAGGTGCTGCCTTTGCTCTGATGTATATATCTGAATCTTTAAAAATGCTTGAACTTCACTGGCTCGGAATAAAATTAAACATGAGAGCTAGAAGTTAAACGGTGTTTAGCTGCTGCTGTGAAGGGGATCTATTTTATTATCATTAGAATATAACAGTTGCAAGTTCAAATGTAGGATTTCATTTTTGAATTGGTATTTTATCGACAACAGGGAGGAAAAGGAGCAGGGTTTCGTGCAGGATGTGAAGAAGACACGTATGATTCAGAAGGGAAAAGACTGTTTCATGTCAAGGGAACTACAGATTTGAACGCCAGAGCAATACAGGTATGACAGAAAGCTGGTCCCTTCACACAACTATCGTGTACTGTCGTAGGTTCAGTAGAGATTGGCCAAAATATAATTTGCCCGAATATGATGAGTTGTTCTCAAATGATTACATGCAATGGACAGATTTGGGTGCAGCTGGTAAAACATTTTTTTACAAAAAAGGACCAAAAAGATACAAAATCACAAATCGAAAGAAACATAAATTTGTCTCTAAAATCAGCGTGTGCGAGCCATCACAGTCGTTTAGGTTTGTAAATTCAATTTTGACATATTTTACGAGTCCATCAGGACATAAAAATGATAGCTTGCTTACAAGGGTACGAATTCATTGTTTTACTTCTTCCGGTTTACCAGGTGCCTCGTCGTGCAGCGTCGTTAAACTCGGGTGATGTCATCATCTTAGAAACACCAAAGAAAATCTACATGTGGAGAGGCTCGGTAAGACTGACTTAACAAAGATTCCCGTAATCAAATGATAATAGAAAACCTTAACACAAAACTGACCATACTTTCTATAGGGAGCATGCGCAGCTGAGAGGCGAATCGGTCGACTTGTGATAGACTTCCTGACACCAGGACGGTGAGTGACAACATGTGGTCCGGTTGGTGATGTTGTTCGTGTTTTTGTTGCCGTTATTATTGTTGTTAGTTTATTGCATTTGTTTGTGTCTTCGTTGTTCGTTGTCGTTGTTGTTGTTGTAGTTGCTGCTGCTGCTGCTGCTGCTGATGGTGATGATGAAGGTGATGATGATGATGATGATGGTGATGATGAAGGTGATGATGATGATGATGATGATGATGGTGATGATGATGGTGATGGTGGTGATGATGATGGTGATGGTGATGATGATGATGATGATGATGATGATGGTGATGGTGATGGTGGTGATGATGATGATGGTGATGATGGTGATGATGAAGGTGATGATGATGATGATGATGATGATGATGATGATGATGATGATGATGATGATGATGGTGATGGTGATGGTGGTGATGATGATGGTGATGGTGATGATGAAGGTGATGATGATGATGAAGGGATGATGATGATGATGGTGATGATGATGATGATGGTGATGGTGATGATGAAGGTGATGATGATGATGATGATGATGAAGGTGATGATGATGATGATGGTGATGGTGATGATGAAGGTGATGATGATGATGATGGTGATGATGATGATGATGATGATGATGGTGATGGTGATGATGAAGGTGATGATGATGATGATGGTGATGATGATGATGGTGATGATGATGATAATGGTGATGATGATGATGATGATGGTGATGGTGATGATGATGGTGATGATGATGATAATGATGGTGATGGTGATGATGATGATGGTGATGGTGATGATGAAGGTGATGATGATGATGATGGTGATGATGATGATGATGGTGATGGTGATGATGAAGGTGATGATGATGATGATGGTGATGATGATGATGGTGATGATGATGATGATGATGGTGATGGTGATGATGATGATGGTGATGGTGATGATGAAGGTGATGATGATGATGATGGTGATGATGATGATGATGGTGATGATGATGATGGTGATGGTGATGATGAAGGTGATGATGATGATGGTGATGATGATGATGATGATGATGGTGATGGTGATGATGATGGTGATGATGATGATGATGGTGATGGTGATGATGGTGATGATGATGATGATGGTGATGGTGATGATGGCGATGGTGGTGGTGGTGGTGATGATCATGACGACGATGATGATCATGATGGTGGTGATGGTGATGATGGTGATGATGATGGTGATGATCATGATGACGATGATGATGATGGTGGTGGTGGTGATGATCATGATGATTATGGTAATAGACCAAATCCATTTGGGTGTCCAATGTTTTTCCATTTTAGACCACGTGCCATTCCCTTGGGTATCATATCTTTGTTTCTCGGTTTCGCTTGAGAAGATACGATACTATGTATGACCTCAAACAAAGAATCGTATTCTCTGACACATCGTCTGAAATGGGAAAACATTTCGCCCAAGTGGATTTGGTATATAATGATAGTTCGGCTAGGTATTTCTGTTGTTCGCTGTTGTTGTCGTTGGTAGCTACTTGACAAAGATACATTCACTGTAGGCATTAATGTTTGCTGTGGCTCACATAAGCTTTCTTCGTTGGTCTTTGAAGGCACTAGTTTTCAAGTTACTGTTTTTCTTCTTCATTCTATTTCATGCATTCACATCGGTCCATAAAAGATGCGCTGTTCTTTTTTTTTTTTCCCTTTCTTTTTCTTCTTTTACCACAGCGAGCCCGAGATCATTCGTGAGAGCCAAGAGCCAGATAGCTTCTGGGATGACATTGGCGGACGAGAACCGTATGCAACAGGGAAGAGACTAGAGGTATTACTCAGTCGAACTAGCAGACTGGTCGTAAAAAAGAACGGTTTTCGTATTCTTTCGGAATTGTAATTTTATGCTTGTAATTTGTATCGTAGGAAGAGAAGCCTTCCTATCCACCGCGTCTTTTTCAGTTTTCCAACGCTTCTGGCGCTTTCAGAGTTGAAGAAATATTCGAGTTTACGCAAGAGGTAGGAATAATTTTCAGTGGATGATTGCAAGATTTTAATAAAGAGAGAAGAAAGATGGTTAGAACTAGTGGAGATAAAACACTTTACCCCTTTACTACCACTGCGCATTACAGTACCGAAATTTGTCAGTTCTGTACTATTTCGCAGGGTTTTTTTACAAATTTCTAAACTGATTTTGAACCATGTCATTGATAAGAGAGAGGGCCTTTGATATTGCACGCATGCAATTAAGAAAGGCACAAACAAGAAAGAACAATCAGTATTTTAGAAAAAGACTGAAATAATCAATGCTGTTTCATTTTGTCTCAGGACCTGATAGAGGATGATGTGATGCTTCTGGATACGTATGACGAGGTATCGGAGACACTGGTTACTGTATAAAAACGAAGTTGGGCTTAGGAGCAGTAAGGAGACTGCATGATTTTGATAAAATTAATCGGACCTTTCTCGGTTCGGGATCTTCCTTTAGAATTTTTTATTGTGGCTTTTTGAGACCGTTTCAAGTACATTGTTGAGGGCTGCAAATGTATGCGGGTTTATGGAGTCACACGAGTTCAGAGCAAGCATACACTCCAAGAAATGTGAACAAGAGTATAACTTACCCAGGATAAGATTTGTGCAGTCAAAGCACAGACAGTCGTGTTTGGATCTCGTGTACGCAAGTATACAAGACATGCGCACACGATCATGCAAACACAACTCAGACAATATAATTTGCTCACGTAAATAGAAATTGAAGCGCAGTGCTCAAGCAGTCAAATGAAAGCTAGTGTTTTGTGTATATGTAGGTATACGTGTGGATAGGCGAAGGGGCCAACGATGATGAAAAGAGAGAATCCATCAGAACCGCAATGGTAAGGGAAATCATTATCACATGACCAACATTATCACTGAAACCCTTAATGCGAAAATTGTTGCATCGCGACCCGTATTATTGTAACGTCGGGTGGTTTTTTGTTCTTTTCTGATCCGTCAATTATCTTTGGGGGCGGGAGTTATGCGAATTCGTGAAAATCATTGGTTGATTTGAATAATCTCCGCCCCAAATGATGATTGACGGCTCAGAGAAGCACAAAAACCTAACCGAACGTGGACGATAATGCGAGTCGCGATGCAGCGATTTTCTCAGTAAGTGTGACATCTTCACTTCAATAAATAAAGCGACTTTCAGGTTCAAAATAAAAAGCAGTACTGTAAAGATTTTTCTTTTTCATAGCATGATTTTTCGTAAAAAATTTTGGATACTATTTCAAGCTTTCTTTTTTTTCGGTTTTAGTAAGTGAATTTTATCTAGGAATTTATCACAATTTCAAACTACTGTAGAAACTAACTACAATTGTTTCAAACCTAAAGGATTACATCAAGTCTGACACGTCAGGAAGAACACTGGATGACACTGTGGTGCTTCAAGTAAAACAAGGTTACGAACCCCTGAATTTTACTGGTCACTTTCAGGCATGGGACTATGACAAATGGAGCGTGAGTATCAGCACACACCCAGCTAACAATAGCAGAGATTAATGAGAAATCATAGTGAAAATTAGAAAAGTTTTTGGCCTGTAAATTCCGGTTTACACGGTACAGCTTTTGCTTACAACTATCGCATGAGATCTGCTTACGCCATGCTTACAACACGAATTGCTTCGTGTAAATCAACCCTAAAACTTGCTCACAACTGTTGTGTACGAAAAGAAAAAAGTTGTAGGGTTGAATTACACAAAGCAATTCGTGTTGTAAGCATGGCGTAATCAGATCGCATGCGACAGTTGTGCTTGAGGCGAACTGCAAAGAGAATTTCAACAAACCAAAAATTCACCTGCTAACTTGGAAAATCCAAGAAAATAAGACACAACACATCGAGTAAATGATTGCGTCATAAATCATTAGTTGTGTTGCCTATTTGTCTTTTTCAGAAAGGCAAGACTCTTGAAGAGATGAAGAAAGACCTGGGAGAAGACAAGATCTCCGAGTTCTCAAGCATGCGCATCACTGAGAAGGTAATGAAGAATCTTAAGGCTCGGACACACGACGCTGTGTTCCCAGCGACGTTGGCTGCGTCGGGGAAATCGCACCGTGTGTCCACCCGGGCAACTGTTGCTTGCAACAGGGAAATCATATGTCCACCCGTAAAAGTAGAACTCGTTTCTACTTTTTGCGAAGTCGCCGGAAACGTCGCGCACAACAGCTACACAGGTAGACACACGGTGCGATTTCTCCGTTGTAAGCAACGTTGTAGTCATCGTTGCATCGTGTGTCTGAGCCTTTATAGCAAGTCTAGCTTAGCTCTATGTCTATCGGCATTAAAATTTTTATGTGATTTTTTAAATCTTAGGAAGCAAAAAAAATAATTAACTACAACCCAAACACTTTCGTGCCAGACAAGAATTATGCTTACGAAGTGTTGACCAGACCAACATGTCTGCTGCCAAGAGATGTCGATGTTAAGATCAAAGAGGTAATATCTGTTCTAATTTTAGTACTGACACTTACGATAGCAATTATGCTACATACAGGCTACTTTGGCTGTCAGAGTTTCTCTCGCTCAACGGTTCTCGGCGGATCACGGCGCCCCAGGGGAAAAGAGCGGGAGGTCGGAGGGGGTACCGAGATCTACGACCGAGATGTGTTGGACCCTCGTTGGGTCACTTCTGTCATGCAGCTGCATCGAAGGGCTTTGACGCAATTATCGGTACACGAGATGGTTTTGTGGCACTTGGCCTGCAACTTGGAGTTCCTTTGAGAATACTTTTCTCGAGCTTTTTCCGATTGTGTCATTTACGATGTCTTTCCGTGTCAAGGCCCGTTGACATGGACCTTTTTTTTGCGATAAGCACTGCGATTTTGGCTGGGATTCTAGCTGCGATGCAAAATTGCGCGTGCAAACTACCGGCGATTGTAAGGCCATTTTCTAAATTCACATCGCCAATGAATCGCCGTCGTTTCGAATTTAGTGCGATTTTACGGCGATTTGCATTCCTTTACACGCTTGATTTTCGATTCAGGCGAATCGCAGCTAAATCGCAGATCGCCCGTGTAAACGGGAGTTTATGATGTTTCAAAGAGGACTGTAGTGGTTCAGTTTATAAACACAGACGAAGTGAGATAGAGACTAAGAGAGTTTGTTTGCAATATCTATAAACCAATTAAACGACATTTTTTAATGATTTTCAGAAATATCTGACGGACGAAGAATTCGTTAAGATTTTTGGAATGGAAAAACACGAATTCGAAGGGAAACCGAGATGGAAACAAATAGACCTGAAGAAAAAGTACCAGCTATTTTAAACGATGAAATCGTCCTGAGATCAAATACAATGGAAGATACCACCGGATATATAAGATGATCAACGGTTTGGCATACAAATGAAACCAAATGGTCAGTTTTGCATGGTTGACCCATGAGCCTAAAAAAACAAGATAATGAAAGTTTAACTCCAGGCTCGAATGTAATGATAACAAGACGTTAAATCATTTATAAAGCATCCATAATTTACATAATGAAATAGGCTATTATTCTTATTCTTTCAAATTTTAAGGACCTTTATAAAGTTTAACATTATTAGCATCATCAATCTCACGCTTTTTTCATCTTTTGAAAACGGATTTTCACAATTTCTATCTAGGATTTTCAGAGTGCATACTTGATGTGGGATTTATATAACAAGTAGTCGTCAGAAGAACTACATTTAAATTCTCTGTTATAATTTGTACGATCGTAGTTCTAGTCAAGCTCTCACATATGTTCTTCTGTCCTTAATTGAACTGCTGTTAAAATTGTCTCCATTGAAAAAATAACAATGAATAGAAATTAATTGTGTCACACTTCGAGGATTGTTATTGGATGCCGTGATCGCAACGTGCATTCTGATTGGTTCAAAGGAAAGCCATTTCAGAACCACAGTATCCGCAAGGTTCCACTCAATCTCTAGCCCCCTTTGAAGACGTTTTTTGTGTCGTGAGAAGGGGAGTGACACAAAAATGTCTGCAAAGGAGGCTACTCAATTTCATACTATAGAGAGTTTTCGATCAAGTGGGAAACGCATGGTACTGACTTACAGCACGTACACGGTACGGTATGCAGTAACACTGAAATGGCTTCCCATAAGAATGGTTATCGT
>WUAP02149822.1:0-11033 GCA_015163945.2 Stichodactyla helianthus
TAGCTGAATGAACGATAGACTGCTACAGAAAATACTTAAAATTATAAACAAAATAATAAACAAAAAACTTATCCTCATTGTCACTGATTTAAGTCCAACACTTCTTGATTCTGGAAACGCATTTGTTATCTTGAGAGATTCCAATATGGCGAGGAGCAGAAAGCAGAGGCCTTCGAACAGCTTCGAACAGCTATCTTGAGAGGCTGTTACGTGTGTGAGTGGGCTACCTGTGTAACGTTGAATTCAGCTTTTCAGTGTTGAATGGGCTTAAATCACGCCGTGGCCATGTTGGCTGAAACAATACATTTCTCCCGCGTGGCCTCGCATTCATACACTTCAGAACAAGCTCATTCGGGCATAAACAAGGCTTTTATTCTCTTGGAAATAATCATGGCCGCCGTGTGATTAAGAGCCCATTCAATCTTAAATTTCCCCTCCTATCTTTGATAGCCAATCAGCGCTTGAATCTCGGATGAGCTATGGGATTCTATGAATTGCATATTACAGGAGCCTACCACTAGGACCATGCATAGGGATTTTAGTATTTGTCATGAAGTTTGGACAAGTTTGACATAGATCCAGACCAGCTGAGCGAACTAGCTGCGCAAAGCATTGTTGGTCAAAATCTCCGGTCCTTACTCTTTGTTTTCAAAATCATTTCTCGAGTGGATTTTTAGATAATCCACAGATAAAATTTTACTATGTTTAATAGTTTTGGACTATTCTAGGACTTAAAATACATCAGATTAAATTTTCAATTGTTTTCAGGTAGGAAAAAAGTGCTTGAACATAGGAAGCCATGAAAAATCACAACGAAATGTGATTGGTTAGAAAATTTATTTCCGCTCAGCTGTGAATGTAATATCAATGCTTGTAATAACGGTTGGCTAGTATTGGTGTTTCTCACCGATATAATCTAACCGAGACAAAATGAAGTGTCACATTGTGAATCGGTGTGGAATTTAATGAGATAATAACCGCTACACGTGTATAACAACACGCCCTCTTTTGCCACCAGTCGTAACTTTGATTGAGTGTTTATTGCACGACATAAATACCAGTTGTTTTTTTATAAAGCTTTATCGAATGCCTTTTTTTCATGTTCTATGCGGTCTTATCAACCCTTTGGATGTTGGAAGAACACTGACCCGAAAAGCTTCAGGCTATGTTTACACTTGAGCGAACTATCCCGGATTCGTAGCCAATCGGGGATAGTTTTGTCCCTGCCTCGGTTCCTGTTTACACTTAAAGCGACGATTCCGGCATAGTTTGGGGCGAATCCAGGATCGTTTCGAATCCGGGATTGTAAGTGGGATAGTCAAATCCGGGATGCTTCAATCTGGTATTATTTTATAATGTAAACAGTTGCTTCCGGGATTCTGGTTACTGCGCATGCGTGTTTCTCTTGTTTTCGGTGGCTTGAAAAGAAATCCTGACAAGTATAAACACTCGAATCCGGGATCCTTTTTTAAGTATAAACAGGTACGAATCCGGGATGGAAATTTCAACGAATCCGGGATTGATTCGAATTCCGGGATAGTTTGCTCAAGTGTAAACATAGCCTTAGATTCACTCGCCCACTCCTCGTGATCCTCAGTAAAACTTTTCTCGTACTGTTTTCCCAACATCCCGCCTTTTGATAAACACCATAGAACAAGCTCACTCGTTTTATAAACATTACACATTACAAGGAAAAGCGTTTTATAACGCTCAATCTAAAAACGTGTTGAAACCAACGCGTCCCCAGAGGGCGTGATGCATTCACAAGTTCATAATCCATCAACTGGTACCCAGAACCTGCACGAAATTTTTAACTTTTCCATTAAATAAAGTTAAAAAATTGAAAGACTTTATTTTTTTTACTACAACAAGAATGATAGAAACGCTGTGAGAACGAGGAAAATACTGAGATCATTAACTAATCAATAACACAGTGTGTCTATTGATTCTTTTGATCAGCTTATTTATCAATGGGATTTTTGAACATAGAAGGGAAAACGTACATGAAATCACGTAGTGCATCTTTTTCATTATCGTTTCGTTTAAAACAGATTTATTATAATTAAGAAAGATCTTGTGTTATAAGTATAAGGACACAAATATTGAGACCCGTATAGAGTTCTTAAGTTGTGACTTATTTGCGGGTCCAATTTTCACAAAATGCTATAATAAAATAAAACCAAAACGTTTATCCACAATTCCTCCTCCACCTGTAATAGACAGACCAATGGACCACTCTCAAAATTAACTTGAGTGCGAGGCCAACGCAAAATACAAAAGAAATCACACTTTTTCTCACTGGAATGTGAGGTATTTCTTTTGTATTTCCATCTTAGCTTCGAACTCAAGTCAATTTTGAGAGTGGTCCTTTCCTGTCATGAAGAAAAAAGCAAGGAAAATCTCCACAGAAGGCTTTTTATTTTGGATCCACAAGTCCATTTTTTTATTAGTGACGTCACACTGAAAAGCTCTCTACATTTCATTGGAGCTTGCGTCATCAGATCAACAGGGTGAATTAGCCCATCTTGAGTGATCATTTCTACAGCTGTTCAGTTATTTTAAGTATGCATTTTAAGACCGTCACCGAGAACGCCTTTTAGACAAGTGCATGTACTGAACATTTTCTATTAACCTGTTTTCAGTTCACCCGCTGCTTATAGCTCGTCCGCAGCACCCTTTACCTTCTATTTCATCTTGTTTACATCAACACAAAAACAACAACATTTTTCTAGAGGATCCTATATAACAGTTTTTCATTTTTGGAAAGAATATGCGAAAAAACTGAAAAAGCTTTCTTTTCACAAACGTTGGATAAAAACTGAGCATGGTTCAATATTTTTGTTGTTCGTTTTCTAACGGACGAGATTTATGTTATTGTCGAATGGTCATGAATTCCGATATTTTTAATAATTAATTAGGCAAGCAATATACCTTTTTCTCAAGGTTAAGCAAAATTTCCGGATAACTATATTCTTTTTCGTGAATTTTTATTGGAAATACTTCCAAAAACTGTACGCTAATTCCCATTCCGAAACTTCTCATCTGATCTCCTGATCCGTCAAATTTCTAGGGTTTCGATGGGTGCGGCGCAGCCTTGAGCTGTTCGGTGTCAAAAATCTTTGGATATTCAGTTTACGATTTTGTTTCCAGAAAGAACCCAACGACTTAACGTGCGTATTGTTTCAGTGTTTCATCACCCTCTTTTCCATCAGCTACCAACATGTCATCGCCTACGAACAGTGGTTAACGCATCGAGAACTTTTTTCCAACGCATTTTGGAAAGGTGGGCGTGGTACCCATTCTGTTTCCCGGCTCACGGGTACTAGCAACTCTTCTAGTGCGTAAACCCCATTAACAGATAAAACAATTTCCACTAATGCATTTATAGTTACTGTTGCTACGTCCGACAAGCCAAAACATTTTATCGGGTTACGGCACCAAAACAAAAATTGATTGCTAAGAATTATATATGGCTTGGATGGATGTTATGCATCCAAAGAATAGGTTTGAAGAATGGATCGATAAAAGCTAGGAATCTCTCTTAAATCGAGAGGCTTATGATATTTCTTGTTGGACCTGCCATATTCCTTTGGGAAAACTGTGACGCCCTGATTGGTGGAGCTATTGTTTGAGTGAATCTATGAATTCCCATTGTTGTGTCAATCACAACCACATTCATGATTCATGCCTTACGATCTTATCACTACCGGCTGAGGGACATCTTGGATTGGCTAAGAGAACAAAACAAACAGATATTAAAACAAAAGGAATCAACTTGCCTTTTGTTTTTTAATCTTAACGTATGACGGTGGCATGTGGGTTCACGTGGTGTTTTCGTGTGTAGAATCACGTGATATGGTTCATAAAGGTAGCGCACCTTATCGGATCTTCATTTGGTAGGTGCCTCTACTAGTGTAACGAAGCTAACTAAACACTTGTGTTCCCGAATCAAACCATTGGTCAATTCAGCCATGACAATGAAGATGCCCGAGAGAGGAGCTTTCGTCCTGTTGGTCGTCGCAATGATGATGGTGGTGTTTGTAGCGGACGCTGAAAACCAAAAAACCTCCAGGCAAGGCATTACAGGTTAGAAATGAGGATAAGTTTTTTTTGTTTTTGTTTTTTCCTTTTTTAACTTAATAGTCCTTTCCCAAGGTATAGTTGAGTTAGTCCAGTACTAGCCAACGGCCTTGATTTCCGTACGTACCATCGTACACCAAGCTATATACTAATCTGATACAATGGACTTTGGGATGATTAAACAATAAAGTGAAGAAGAGTCGTTGATTAAACAATATATATATAATTTACATAATTACACCACTAAGAAACTGCTACGTTAATGAAATCAAGGCATTGGCAAGTACAGGACTCACTCAACCATATCTTGGCCTATTATTTAACTGAAAATGGTGCAAACTTTCCGTGGGCGGATTTAGGGGACGCAAGGGGCCATGGCCTCCCCTTTTATTTTGGAATCCCCTAGACCTGCTCTGGTTAGTCATAGCGGTTTCTCTAACGCAGTTTTCCAGGCCCCTTTCCGCTCGCTTCCCTTTCCTCCGATTCTCATGGACTCGCCCCTGCTGTTGTTTCAGGCCGGTTCGATAAAATTTATGGAAAAATTTATAACATGCAATGCTTAGAAATCACTGAGAAAATTCAAGTTATCCAATCTCGTCCCAGAGCCTGCGTTTCTATACTGATCAGCGCCGTGAAACTATTTTGAACGCAGCGCTCTGGGTCCATATGGGAACGAGAGTCAAAAGTTGTCAATTCATAGCTTCATTGCTCCATAGTTACTGTTGATACGTCCGAGAAGCCAAAACATTTCATCGGGTTACGGCACCAAAACAAATGTTGATTGTTAAAATATGGTTTGGACGAATGAATGCAATTAAAAAATCGGCAATAAAACCTAGAATATCTCCCTGAAATGATCGAGATGTTTGTGATGACGTTTGTCGGACCTGCCGATTCCTTTGGGAAAACTGAAGAAACGATTGGTGGAGCTGTTGTTTGAGTGGATCAATTAATCTCGTCTGTCGGGTTAGCATTAGCCCGTTTAACAAAAATCCGGACAGGCTATTAATATTGATATTTTCAAAGGTTGTGCTTTTCCCCCATTTTTTCAGTTAGCACTGCAGGGAAAGTGACACAATGCATGGTCGTCAATCAAAAGTTCCGCGACGGTGGCTATGACTTTTACCGCAACCGCCAATGCTTAGTAGACGACCCTCTCAAAACTAACAAGAACAAAGTGTGCGAAACATCCACGGATCCCTTTAGAGAAAAATATGGTTTGAAAACCTACATCCCAAACACAAACTGCTCACCTGGAACCATCTGCTGCCAGGGAATCAGCGAACAGCCTCTTTGATAGTGACGGTTTTAATGAATCCGATAACTTAGAAGGCAATATAGCACTGCGCATGTAACTGATGTGATCATCAAATATCGGCCATAATAAACTAGTCATACTTATCAGTAACGGAATTGAGACGTACTTTTTGTTCTTAAAAAGAAATCTGGATGTGCCAACGAAGTGATGAGATTTAAAAGGAAGTATTTTAGCAAAAGTTTAATTTTAGGCAATTGAAGTTGAATGAGAAATATTCTTCGTGGATTCAATTTGATAGATCATTGAGTTGTTTTCTGTAAAATTGTGTGCAGCAGCCAATTCGTCGCGCCACATAATTAGAAGAAACTTACAACGATACAGTTCCCATGGCTAAAAATAACGATTCCCATGCCTAACGATTTTACGCTGTAAATTTGTCTCGCAAAATGTTACAGCGGCTTTACACAAAAACTGGTTTAACAGCTTTTTCAAAACCAATACCAAGCAAAACTGTGCACACTTCCTTATATGGAGTGTAATCTAGTCAAACCTGTTAAGAACAAAAGAAATTACGCACTTCCGTAACAAACTCAAACTCCTCTTTGTTAGCCAACTTCGTTGGCAATTGTTTCAGCTTAGTGAATATCAAACCAGTGTTGGTGCTGTGGTTAGTGAAAGGTCGACAATATTCGCCTTTCCGAAATTCAGCGGAGGGCTGGAAACGAACTCGTGCCTCACAGAATCGGTGTGGTTGAATTTTGGGACAAGATTAAGAAGTGCCGCCACCTTGCATTGGATTCTGGGGACAAGATAGAGGTCGTGCTCAGTCTTTCTTTGAACTTCGAAAAAGCGAATTCGAATGAATCCTTTCAGCTATATGACGTTATTTTTCTTCTGAAGTGTTACCATTAGGAGAGCGTTCATTATTCATGGATTTGTGTGCGTGCGCGTGTGTGTGGGGGGGGGGGGGAGGAGTAACTTTGTCAAGAAACATTTAGCGGGGACTACCAAAAAAATTTCTTCAACAAATTTATTTTGGCAACTTATATTCTGCACTTTTGGAGGGATCATAAAATATTATGTCTGTTATGGGGGTTATTAAAAAGGTGTTCTCTCGTGTTATTGTTACAGTGACACAACAGCTCGTGGGTAATGCTTTCCCTAGCATTATAGACCTCTTGGGAATGAGATTTTTTGTACGTTTGAGCAACCCGATTATCAGTTGGTATAGTATCTGTTGTGTCGTGTTAACTAACTTATAAACCTAAGATTTGTAAAGCGACTAAAGAAACGTGTAGAACTACTGAAGACTTCTTTATTCTGTCCTGTTCACGTGACTAATTAATTTACATAACACAACATCTCCCCTTCCTAAGGGTCGGCGTCATTTCTGACTGTGGTGTTAGTGTTCCTCTTTTAGACTAGACCTACGTTCTCTCTGACTTTCAATGAGGGCTTCCACTCTCTTTTTGGTCTGGTTCTGGTTACACTTGCTTCCTGTTACTGTGGTTCTGTTGCTCTCTTTTCTTGCTTCAGCATCATTTCTTCAGGAATCGTTGATGGTCCTGGTTTCTTGGTCGATTCACTTGAAGATACTGGTGTCAGATGTGTGCGGTTTCTTATCACCACGCGGCTGGGCGTTTTGACCAGGTAGGATCTGGGAGTGGCTGCCTTTTCCATCACTACTCCTGGTACGTCCTGATCTGTCACGTGTACTTCATCTCCTGGTTCCAGATCTGGTCGCTGCTTTGCACTATGACGGTTGTCAAAGTTCTGTTTGTAGTTGACTCTTGCTGCTGCTTCTTTCTCTACCAGCTTTTCTATGTCTGCCCACTTTGGTGTCGGTTCTGTGCTGAATATAGGAACTGAAGTTCTTATCCTTCCCATCGGAAGTTCTGCTGGTGAATATCCACAGGCAAGTGGCGTTGCGCAGTAAGCCAATATACCTGCGGCTTGATCTTTCTCTTTCTTGGGTATGTTCTTTACTGTCCTTACCCCACGTTCGATCTCTCCATTAGATTAGGGGAATCTGGGACTTGAAGTCACATGTCTGAATCCCCACGTTTTTGCAAAATGGGTGAATTCTGCACAGCTAAACTGCGGACCATTATTAGAGCGTATCTTGAGAAGTAATCTATTACCAGCAAATAACTCGCGTCTTTCAGCTCGAACAGATCAGTTGCCATGGTCGTTCTGGAAATGGAGTTGGTATTAAGGGCTCCGCTTTGTTCAATCTGAGTCTTGCGCACACCCTGCAGTTTTCAACCATGTCCTTATAGAAAGACTATCCTGTATCTGTCGGCTTAATCCTGGCCACCACACTGCTGATTTTGCTCTCGCCCTGCACTTCGTTATACCTTGGTGTCCCTCGTATCCTATCTAGTACTACCATCATGTATCTTATCTAACACTTCCTCATTGCTGAGAGGACGACAATCCTGTTCGCTTTCATCAGTAGGTTCTGGACAACTGTTATCTCATCTCTCGCCGTCCAGTATGGTTTTATGTCGTTTACGTGATGCTTCTCGGGCCATCCTTCGATCGTGTATACTCTCAGCTGTCTGCACACTTCATCTTCTTGCTGTGCTGTTATTATCTGTTGTAGTTTCACGTCTGATATCGGTAGGTTTTGGATCACGCTGGCTATGTGAGCGTTCATTTCGTCCTCGTCAATCGTTTGTTTTGCGTTCTCTTTACTTTTGTCTCTCAGCCTAGACAAAGTGTCGGCTACATAAAGTGTCGGCTACATTTCTTTGCCAGGGATATGCTTGACTTGTTTGAAACTGTATCGCATAAGTCTCATGCGCAGTCTCTGTATTCTCGGTGACATGCTATCTAGGGTATGGGTTGTAAGTACTGGTAACAGTGGCTTATGATCTGTTTCTACGTATATCGACTTTCCACGATATACTAACTTGATCTCTCGCATGCCCGGGTAAGCGCTAGCAACTCTTTTTCGATTTACGCATACCTGGTTTCCGTGGGTGTCAAGGCTCTTGAGATGTAGGAGATCGGTCTCCACGTCTGGTCTGACTGTAGCTGTAGCACTACTCCTCCTAGTCCGTATGACGATGCATCGGCTGATATCTTTGTTTCTTTGTTCGGGTCGTACATAGCTAATATTGGTTTTCACTAGACTGTTCTTGATGTCTTTAAATGCCTTCTCTTGCGCTTTCCCCCATGTCCAGGCTGCCTCTTTCTGGAGTAGGTCTCTAATGGGTTTAGTTATTTCTGCAAGGTGATCGGTGAATCTGCTTAACTGATTTACAATACCAAGGAACATACGTACTTCGTGTACGTTCGTGGGTGGCGGTAGCTCATTTATGGCGTTTACCTTGTCTGGGTCAACCTCTATGCCTTCAGAGCTTATGATGTGGCCTAGGAACTTGACTCTTGGTACATTGAATACGCACTTCTCTTTGTTGAGTGTCATGCCTGCTTTCTTTATGCGTTGTAGGACTACCTCTAACCTTTGGTCGTGCTGTTCTTGGGAGGCACCATGCCCTATCCCTTCTGCCCCTTCAAGGACGTGGTTCATAGTCTTCTGGAACTTTTCAGAGCCTGAGCTAATGCCGTATGGTAAGACATTAAACATGTATCGGCCCCAAGGAGTTATGAATGTTGCTAGGTGTCTGGATTCCTCTGACAATGGAATCTGCCAAAAACCAAAATTGGCATCCAATTTCGTAAAAACTTTGGCACCTGACAATCTTGCGAGTGTCGTTTCCACTGCGGGTAAGGGATGGTTCTTTCGCTGCACATACTGGATCAAGATCGTTAGGTCCACACATACCTTTACCTTGCCGTTGGCTTTGGGAGTAACTACCATAGGAGCGCACAATTGGGTTGGTCTGTCGACTTTCGATGTTACCCCTGACTCCCGCATTTTCTCCAGTTCTTTCTTGGTTTCTTTGTACAACGAAAGGGGAACCTTTCTTGGCACGGCTATCGCGTATGGTTTAGCTTCTTCTTTCAGGGTTATGGCGTAACTGTACTCGTTCATTCTTCCTAATCCCTTGAACAGTTCTGGGTGTTTTTCAAACACTCTTGCATTTTTGTTCACGGTATCCACATGCATTATTAGCTTCAGGTTCACGGCTGCCTTTCGCCCCAAGAGACATCTCTCTAGATCTTTAACTACGTATATCTCTTAGCTCCATGTTTCCTTTGTTGAGGGTGCGTTTAACTCTGCCTTGAATTTACCTGTGCATTTCATTTTGTAGTTGCACGGCCCCATTAATACCTGATTGGTCTTTTCCAATTTAGCGCTGATTTTTAGTTCTTTGTACTTCTGTTCAGGTATCACGGTGACATCAGCACCCGTATCTATCTTAAATTCTAAGGCTTTCTCACCATTGACATGAATTGTAGCTTTCATTGGATCTTTGTCTGTATTGATTGTACCTATGTCTATAATCTCTCCCATGAACGGCTCTTCGCTATCACTCTTCGTGCTTGCGCACACTTCTTGTACCTTTTTACTTGCTGTGCCTTTGCTTCTGTAAGCTTTAGCCCAATGTCCTTTTTAGAACATTTTAGACCTTGCGAATCCTTCGCTGGGCAATCTTTTTTGATATGGTATGGTCCCATACATCTACCACAGTTTGGCGGCTCGTTTGTTGTAGATTTCACTGGCTTGGCTTTTCTAACTCTATCAATGCTGGCTTGTTGGCTCTTCGTGTTTATGTGCAAAACACCTTGCTGCTTTCTAACCATTTCGGACTGCTTCGCCTGTCTCACTGCTGTTTCTAACGTTAGTTTAGGATCTAACTGCATCTTTTCTGAGAGTCTTCTATCTCTGATTCCAACGACAATCCTGTCTCTGATTAGCTCATCTCTCAATGTCTGGAATTCACAGTGTTGTGCCAATCGATAAAGATCAGTAATGAAATTATCAGTGGTCTCGTTCTCTTCTTGTATCCTAGAGTTGAACTTAGTTCTTTCAAATATAACGTTTTTCTTTCGTGAATTTGGATTCAAATTTTTCTTTGACTATTTCATAACTGTTAGCTTCATCGTCATTGGAGCTCGAATGAAGTAAATATGTCTTCTGCCTCTTCGCCCATAGTGTATATGAGTGTGCTCACCTGATTTTCCCCTTCTTTTTTGTCGAGTCCAGTTGCTTTTCGAAACCTTTCAAATCCGCGAATCCATTTTTGCCATTCTTCAGCTTTGAAGCTGAATTTCTCACGCGGTGGGCTTGCAGGTTGTTCGCCGTGCTAGGCGTTCTCAGCGTTTCCCATCTTTTCCGAGTGATTTTGCTCACTTTTTCTTCAGAATTTACGGGCAAACACTTCTGTTGAGTCTTATCTTTACTTTTCTTGGCTAATGGATCCCACTTCTTGCACCATGTAAACCTAAGACTTGTAAAGCGACTACCAAGACACGTGTAGAACTACTGAAGACTTCTTTATTCCGTCCTGTTCACGTGACTAATAATTTACATAACACAACATGTGCGGTAGGACATAGGGTCAAGCCCTAAAATAAATAAATAAATCTCTTTTATTTAAGTGCCTAGTCGTTCTAGCGCTTTGGCACTAATTGGGGACACTATCACTCACATACTACCACTACATTGACTGTTTTAAGCATACAACTCTCAGCTCACGTGTTGCTTTTTACGGAGGGAGGAAAACCAGAGAACCCGGAGAAAAACCCTCGTGGCAAGGGAGAGAACAACACATCTAACAAA
>WUAP02149833.1:0-11032 GCA_015163945.2 Stichodactyla helianthus
GTTTTTCTTTCTTCTAGTTATAGATATTTTTAGAAAAATTATTGTAGGAATGTTAATTAGAATAAAATGTTTGGTTTCAATAAAACAAAAGATAAGTTGCAAAAATTATTATTATTATTATTATTATTATTATCAACGAGAATCCTTCACACCTTGGCTCACGATACTCACTCTGTCGGAATATTTGGATTTCTTGAGATAAAATGCAGGCGTTTCTAGAGGAAGTTTTGTCTTTCCAATCTGAAAGAAGTTGGGCATTTTGTAAGGAATTAAGTGTTTTATCAAAAAAGTATTTCCCGCCAGAGTTCTGTAATTAAATCATGTAAAAATAACGACAAATCAGTGCTGCATGGTTGACATTACTTTCTTACCGCTAAACGATACAAAGAAGAGACATTCTTTGCGTCATTACCAACAGAAATTTTGAATAAAGGAAACACAGAAACGTTGCGGTGAATCATTGCCAGAGTTCTCTCTAAGTCCCAGTTTTGCTCACTCCACTGCGAATTAAGCACTGGCCACGACCCTAAAGACCCGAGTAATTCTAACATAGGCGTTGAGCCTAGTTTGTTGATTTGTTTTATATCTACGCAAGCTGAATACCACTTGTATACTTTGGTGAAAACATCTTGTTCTGTGTCGATGGAAAAAAAAAAAAAAAAAAAAATAATAATAATAATAATAATAATAATAATAATTAAAGAATTCTCATTGTATAAGACAAAGGGCTTTCCTTAAGCGTTACCTTTCCTGTATTTCAGTCCATCTATAATGTTCTTCAGTTCTAGCATTTCCTGCTTGTGCATGTTTCCAAAAGTGCTTTCAGAGTTTTGTTTTGGGGTAAAAGGTCTTTTAAGCATCCCACCACACGCGTACTGGTACATATCGTCACACGGATTTACATTAGTGTCCAGATTACTCTTCATACGTTTCTCCAAGTCCAAACATGCTTTAGTTTTGCATTCTTTCTTATCATAGTTCACTTCCTCTTGACTTTGTAAAAAGCTTAAGTCGTTGGTTGAAAATTGGCCAGTGGCTAAAACAATATATTGAAAAAAATAAATCAAAATAATTAAGAATTTAGCCGTAACGCGCATGGCAAGATCAGTTAGTTTTCGATCAATGTGACAATATCCACCATGCACTGACTGAAGCAAGAATTGTCTAGAGATAGTGAACATGGTGTCTTGCGGTCTAGCTGCGGTACAAACATATATTATTTATAATGCCTTATTATGGTGTTGTTTGTACCCAAGCTAGACCACAATGCACCTTGTTTATCTAGTGATATTAGTAGCCTTGTGTCACTGACCACAATCACGACGTACCTGTGCATTAGTTAGACGTTAAATATGGTTTACAAGAAGGTTTTATGGCAGAGTTGTTATTCATGTCTTTAGGTGCTGCGGTAGACTACATGGCTTCTCGGTCTGTTTTTCAGTAGAATTAATGACATTTGACGACAAAACGAGCCCGGCATTAATCCGGCATAGGGTACTGTTCATTTCTGGGTGCTTTTTTTTTTCTTCTTTTTTTTCTTTTTTGTGAGGGGGGGGGAGGGAGCACCAGGGGCAGATACTTACACCTATATACGTATACCAATACCGCAGCATCGATTAACAATTGACAATAGAGGACCGTAAGGGATGTTGGTAAATTAAACTAAAATTAACTTATTCATATGATACCATCGCGCACGTACACTTATTCACCCGCAGAACTAAAGATAGCATGGAAAGTTGCACCGCGGTATCAAGTGAACCCATGAATAAATTAATTACAATTAAAAGTACCTGCGTCCCTTGCGGTCTCCTTATAATTGTCAATCGATGCGCTACGAAAACCTTTTTTGAAAGAAGTGTATATCATAATTTGAACTAAGCTTTATGTACGTATTAAGTGAAAACCTCTGAATAAAATATGTCCGCGACCCCTTTGGCCATGCCAACCCAGTTCCCTCAGGCTGGCCTAACCCCTTGGTCATATTTGGGGTTCATGTAATAATAATAAAAAAAAAACTATATGTAGAAGGGCATAAGGTAAAAAACATGTCAACTTGGAGAGGCGGGATGCCATTCCGAGGAAACCAACCAATGAACGGCCCCTATTGATGTACTGTTCATATAGTTGTATGCAGAGGTTCCTGTGATGCTCTGTCCTTTCTTCTACTAGTACTTCTATGACTCTACCTACACCGGCACCTTTCATATCATGCCATTGTATCCAGACTCTTGAATACTTGTCAAAGTTTAGTCCACATATAAAGCCGACTGTGGTTTTGGTTATATGATGTGGTTAAACGATAAACATATGACACACTTCAGCCCTTATTAATGAGGATCTGTTCTCTTTCTACTAATTAATAATATATTAATAAATAATACTAACACTATCCTCCAGAAGACCACCACGCAGTATAAAATTCTCTTGTTCTCAGTTCAGATATAACTCCAGTTGTGCATGACGGTTTTAATATGTTGAAGCGTTGTCATGATCGTTCATGATGTTATATCATGATATTGAGGCATGACCTACGCTAGATCACGTCATGTCACCAGCGATCGGATCGAAATATTCCCAACTCCTCGTCCTAATATCCTATAATGTTCTTTTCCCTGATTTCCGTGTCGAATGCGAAGAGTGAAAGTTGCTAATAATAGCCTAAAACTACCTTGCATCATTTATGCTAAACCGCGGAATCAGTTCACTGAGACTAGTTTTGATAGCAGGTTGGTAGGTACTAGTAGGAATATTATAGTCCCGTCCAGTTCTTATTACCTATCAGTTAGTTTATCTGATAGAATTTATAGAAAAAGTATTTCTTATGCGTTTTTGTTTGGGTATAATTAAGTGTCCATAACATATGCATATCAATTTACTTTTGATAACCGGAGGACAAATCTCCGGCTATGAAATTACTTTACCAAATAACTGTCTTCATTAAACTTTGTCAACTTCAGCTGTATCAAATTCTTACCGGCATCAATACTGTCTTCAAACTGCTCGGCTTCAAAGGAACAGGTTACGGCAATCAACAAGGCATTAAGTACATAGGCAGTCAACTTGATTCTGCCGTTAGTCGCCATATTAATGTACTGCCGTGATTTGGCACTCGAGGAAAAGAAAAATAATTGACAATCCAATATATCGTACGTTATGAAGGAATCATCTTGTTGTGGCTGGAACTGTCAAGGAAAGGAAGAAGCCCAATCAAACAGCTGAGCTGAGCATCAAGAGCGACTAAGCTGAAAGCAGAGTGCCATCGAATTCTGTATTCTTCACCTAGCTTTCGCTATGTTATGTAAATCAATAGAAGAGGTGGTTCCACACCGCTAATTCAGATGCACTTTAATACAATCAGTGAAAAACCCATGAAACTATTGGTTTGGCATATATCACTGACCGCTTCTTGACACCAATGAAGATAAATCCAAATTCAAATTCAAATGCAAACTTCAAGACACTAAGTAAAATTTACTTACGAAAATTGCGTTCTTCTGAATAAAAAGTGAAACCATGGTTTCTTGACACGTCATAAAACGACCAATACACAATATACAGTCATGCAAAAACAGAATTTTAATTTGAACAAGATTTTGAAGTCTTACAAAATTGATTCCATAAAATACACCAAACAAGCAAAAAATGCCGTTTTCCCTTCCAAATAAATGTTATTTCTTATTAGAGCATGGCAGGTCACATGTTATCTCCTCATCATCGTAGTAATAATAACATCATTGGTTGTTTCATCAAAAATATAGTTTTAATGAAATTATTCATCAAAAAGATAGAATCCAAGATACCCTCCCCAAAGGTACGATCCCAGCAGTACTATGTGTACTAAAGTTGGATTTTTTTGGGGGGGGAGAGGGAGAGGAGGTTACGTACGTAGGTTAGTGGAGATTCGCTTCCCCTAGGCTAAAGCCCTATGAAGTGACTTTAACATATCACTACTAAACTGAGTACTACTTTATATAGAGAGATATAGTAAATATTGTTAAAACTATTTTTATACAACTGACAAAACATATGGGATCCATAAATTTCCTCCAGTAACTAAATGACGAACACATCCAAGTATTTTCTTGTCTCTTCAACTAAAATTTGATTCGTGTGTAAGACTATACTACCGACCGTCATTAGATTAAGTCCATATTTGGAAATTACTTAACTGACGTTACGAGTTGATCACACACGTGCATGAATCCACAAGACTACGTTTGAACAATTCGCTTCTTAAATGATGTTCATTTAGCTCTTTCCATCACGAAGCAGTTGTTCAAACCTGCAATGCTAACTTTCTCTATGCGATTTACTCGGACTTTACTTCCTTTTTTTGTTGCTATAGCAACTCCTTGCAGAATCTTGTCTGATGTTCTCGTATCTTTATACGGCGAACAGGCTAGGTTACCCAAAATCTTGACGTGAACCTCGATCTGAATCCAATCATGAAAGCATTGGACAGTTTGGATGATTTGATCATCAGCAACATTCTTGACCGTCAAATTACCAATGAAGGTTCCATCTTTATTCTTGACTTCAAACTCGCCAACTATCGGTAAATATATGGAAAATGCATAGCCGTTGGGAGGATTGTTATCAGACCAGAAGTAATTCTTATTGTAAAGAAGATCATCGCTCTCAAACATTAAACGTTTTCCGTAGCCTTGACCAATGGTTTGTAACGTCAAAGGATTTCCATCAAAGAGGTACTGATTTGTTCCATTGAGTCGTACACGATATGAAAACCCTGTGATTACCATTCCATGGACAAACGTTCCTACAACACAGAGTTCGTGGGCAGCTAATTTAGGAATATCGTATGAAGTTGGGATGTCACTGATATCTGTACCAAATATCCTAAAGTATTGAGTATCGGCCAAACCACCTGCTCTGCTTGAGGCAAAGGTGACTGAAGGTTTGTTTGACAGCGGATCTGGTGGCATTGAACCAGGATCACTGTGAACTGGCTCAACCGTCTTCAACCAATCAACCTGATCAGGAACGGCTGATTCTTTCAACTCAGCGAATTTAGCTTCCCAGTTTCTATAATTATTATTTAAGTCAACCTTGATAAAAGGTACAGGATGTATTGGTACCATCCCACTAGCGCTGTTTCTTTTGGAACGCGCCAGCTCTTCATCTTTTCCCAACTCTATTTCAATATTGTGATTTTGGGGATCTTTTCCTGTCGTTATCAGTTCAGGGAGAAAATCTTCATCCTCTTTTTCTTGATCGATAATGGTGAAAAATTTCTGATGGTATTTTGTCGCCGCGTCCACGCACTCTTCCATAAAATCGCCATGCTTTTTGTACGGTGATGGTTTAGAAGATTCATCAACTTGAAGTGAAGCCATAATTATATCTCTTCGAGTCTTCTTATACTTCTGTTTAAACCTCAGTCTAAATTGAACAAGAATAAAATCGCTACACTACAAATAAATTATTTGGTCTGACGAGCTATACATTTGAGATGCCAATACTAGTTGTTATTCTCAAATAAGTGAATTCAGGTGATGACTAAAAAGAGTAAAATCGTTCTCACTTCTTTAATAAATAAAAAGTAATAAAAAAACCTTATTCGATGAAAATAGTAATCTCGTTTGCGTCACTACGATAATTATCGAAAAAAAGGAAAAATCAAGCTGAGACGTATTAAATTAAGCTATTTTTTAACAATAAAAGTTAAAACCATAACACGGGCTGTAGTCAGACGGCTTTGTTATGAAGGCTAAAACATAAAATACTATATGAAATATGGTTTAAGTTCGCCTGAAGAAAGAACGTACCTGGATTAGTTTTCTATTTTTCAGGTGACGGTCGTACAAACTATAAGGCTTGTAATTTTTTATAGTCTAAACACGCGATATACTGTTGAATACTATGCGCGTAGAGAAAGGCTTTGAGTTTATGTGTTTCTTAGATAAACTAAATAACTGAATTTGAATAAGAGTTAGTTGTGTATCATACGGATAGCATATAAACACAAATATTTCATTCACGTGATTTGGTCGATGCACAACTGTTTTGAAGCGTCTTTTTAAAATTGAATTAACTTTTTAAAATTCAGCTTCATTTGTCATAAGATACAGTGAACATAAGATACAATTATGAATTATACTTTTTTTGGAAAAACATTGGTAATATGATAAGAATCATACAAACCATTAATATAATATAAGAACAGTATTAGTTTTCTCTGTGTTTGTTTTTGGAACAAGACATGACGCGCTGTAAAAAAACCCCGATGCTCATTAATATTAACTAAAATGTTATTGCATATTAATGTACATGAATAATGTTTGGTGCTTTTTGGATGTAGGCCACAAAATAATATTCAAATCTAGAAGATCACTGACAAAAACTGTTCGATCCATGGTAAAATTTTCTTGACATCACACCCCTTCGTACTCCCCCGTGCATGGTCTGCAAGTTTCCGGCCTCTGTGGGGATAGAGTATGATAGAAAAGGTACTACAACTAATGCATAAGTAGGTTCATTGTGTTTCTGCCAACCAACCAAAGGTAGTTGAATAAGACTCAAAACTAGAGTACATTTTGTACGAGAAGAAACCGTAGCCGTGCTCTAGTAGTACCGTACTTTACTGTAACGGTAACTACGCGTTGTGATTGGATGATTCACCCGAAGACAGTGGGAAGCCATTTCAGTGTTACGGCATACCGTACCGTTTACTTACTGCAAGTCAGCACACCGCTCTGACTATGTCCAATACATTCTTCACACACGGCGGTGATGTTGCCTTGAACAATACATTTTGCCCGTCAACTCTTCTTTTGCTGGGCAAGAAAAAAGGTCTTTATTCTCGTGGAAGAAATTTTCACTGCTGTGTAGTAACACTGAAATGGCTTCCCATTGTTTTAAATGAATAATGAAATCACAACACAGTTACAGCTACGGCTAAGTATGGTACTGCTACGGTACGGCTGGCTACGTGCGTGTGAATCCACCCTATGTACGTCTATGGGCTTCCTGTGTCTTGATTTGACACGGTCAGCAGTTTCTGTATTGCACCACAACACAACAACTTCGAACTTCATGCAGATCCAAGAAATATTTATGGCTAAAGGAAATATAAGTAAGACTAGAGGACAAAAACGAGATGATTTAGAAAGAAAAAGAGACGAGAGAAGTCGCAGGAAAGTACTGAAGAAAGAACGAGAAATCAAAGAATATCTGGAGAACGATGAAAACTTTGTTAGCTTCAAGAACCAGTTGGAAGCCATTGGAATGAAGATAAAAGATATTCTTGGTGATGGGTTAGTAGGTGATAAAAGTCACTAATACAAGTACCGGGTTGACAGTAGTTGATAAGTTGTGTGTCTGGTTTAGGAACTGTTTGTTCAGAGCTCTTGGTGATCAGCTGAATGGAGATCACACTTCTCATGCTTATCACCGTAAAAACACTGTACAATACATGAAGACACATCGAGATGAATTTGAACCGTTTATGGAAGATGGTACGACATTTGAAAAACATAGTAAGTGATCGCTATACTATACTATAATATACTGTACTGTATACATAGGATGGTGTGCCCTAGATAATGAAAGGGAGACTGTATATAGTACACTATAGCATCGCATACAAAGTTACGCTGTAGGGACCAGAATTACTTGCCAAAGATGTCCTTAAATTGTGCAGCGATAGACCAAATCTATTGTTTTCCCATTCCAGACCACGTTTCAGAATTTTCAATTTGAGTTACATCCATATTCATTATCTTTAACAAAGAAGTGTAAATTGCAGTAAATTAGAAATAAATTTAAGAAAAAGCAACAAGAAATTTCAGTTTTTTTAGCAAAACATGTTTTGGCATATCAACTGACATCGTCAGTACAATAATGGATAAGGAAATGAATATAGGAAAAATTCAAACTGCAATAACAATCATTATCACTCAAATGATTTTTTCTGGCTAATAAAATTGCAAATAACTGCCTATAGTACAAATAATGGTCTTCTCATGTGCTTGCTTTCCTGAACTGTTACAAAAAGACTTGGTATTTAAAAATGTAAATAATTAAAAATGTGTTTTTTTGTGAAACAATTATTGGACTTGGTTATCACAAAATATCATGATTTGCAATCAATGGACCCTTTCAGCTTCGTTGTTTGTTTACCCATTTCAGACCACGTGATGTCACTCTTGGGAATTATTTCTTTCTTATGTTGATAGGTTAACATTTCATAATAAAAGAACGATTCCCAAGAGAATGCCACATAGTCTGAAATGGGCAATTTGCATACGAAGCTGAAAGGGTCTATTATGATTAGTTTGCCACTAATTGTTTGCCAATAGTTGCTTATTGTATTCAGCCTCTGTTTTACAGTGGCAGAATTATCTAAACTTGGAACATATGGTGGCAATGATTCCATAGTTGCTTTTGCCAGAAATAATGGTGTGGATATCATTATTCATCAACTAAACAACCCTCGATGGGTTATCCATGGCAGTGAGTGTGCAAAGACAGGACAAAAGATAGAATTACATTTAGCTTACCACAATGGAGAGCATTATTCATCTGTGCGAAGACTGACAGATCCTGATGATGGACCAGCATGGCATTATAATCAAAATCAAAGTCTACCTCAGTCACCAGTAAGTCAAGACTGCAGGTTGATTAAAGTTTATTATAAATAAATGGATAGAAATACTATATATAGATTATGATTTATTACTGTGGGTTTTCTTGTAGGGAAATCCAAAAGAAAATAACAGTAAAGTTAAGAAGAAAAAAGAAAGAAAGAAAAATCCAGGAAAGTCTAATCCAAACTTTGGAGTAGATGGTAAAACTGCAGAAAATGAAATCATTAATGAAGCTTGTAAGATTGTAATGGAAAACACTGGATGTCAGGTAAAAAATTTATGTACCAGTAAACATGACACAGGTATTATATGTAATTTCTCTAAATGGAGTACTCATGTAATATTTCATTGTTTTAGGATTTAGGGCTATTAGAACAGACATTACAGAGTAATAACTATGACATAGATGCTTCAATAATGGAAATTCTACAAGTAATGTGTGTTCTAGAAGATGAAGGTAAGGTTTATTACCTTCCCTGACTCACTGAAACATCTTTCTTTAATCCTCTGGTCCACAGCATTTAATGGCCAATGTAGCATATCTATTAGTCTAACTTATTTTCTTAATGACTATATTTGTAGACAGTGATGGAGCAAAAGGAGGTGACGTCATAACTGGAAACAAGGCTGTGACTATTGAGAATGGTGCTGCTTATCAACCAAAGGATGAAAAACTTTGTATTCAAAGAAACAAGGAAGAAATGAACAAAGCTTATGCAGAGATTAATTCCAGTGTGAATTGTTACTGTGGATGGCAACTACATGACAACACACATATGTGTACAGAAACAAAAGAAAGTAATCATGAACTAATCAGGAAAGAATTAGTTGAATTTGTAGGAAATTTAAAAGAATCAAGTTGCAATCAAGAGACTGACAGGAGGGAGAAATTACATTCTGGTGCCAGACCCAAAGAAAATATTTCGAAAAAATCTCGTAACAAGATTCCTCATCTTACAAATAGACAAAGAAAAGAACAAGCAAGACAAGAAAAGAAGAAGCACAGAGAAGAACGAAGAGTTGACGATAAAAAACAACACACAGAGTGTCAAACAGAAGGAGAAAATAATATCAAAATGATAGTGGCAGACCTTGGAGCAGTTTCTATTTAATTCCTGGGGGTAATTTTGGCAAAAGAGTTTTTCTTCAAGAGGCTGACAATAGAAAGTGCGCTCTGGAAATAATTCTGCAACAAAAACAGTTTAACAAAATATCCAGTTATCAGTACATCTCTTTAATTTTTTTTTTTTGTTTTATTGTTTTTCAGTTTTGCGTATCTTTGCATTAATACATTGTCATGCATTTTTCTGAGTGCGGTATCACATTGTGTCAACTCCTTCTCTATATAGTATACTTCCATATAGCACTTTACTGCTACATAATATTAAATTATAGGACTCATTGAACCTAGCAGTTGGTAGGTCACAGTCCATGTTCCATCTATAATACCCAGTTAATGGCCTTGGTCCCCTAAGAGTCCTTATAGCTCAGTGGGTAGAGCATCCGCCCGGTGTACAGAAGGCCATGGGTTCAAATCCCGTTAGGGACTCAGATTTTTCTTAGTATCACATTATGTGTCAACTCCTCTATATAGTATACTTCCATATAGCACTTTACTACTATATGCATTTGATAAAAGACTCTTTTTTACAAAACTTATAGATATATCCGGTTTAGAGTGAGTCGTGATAATACTGAAATATAGTTGACAGAAACTATGTCTGTCATCTTCAGATATTGCTGGTCGATATATGTTGGAATCGCTTAATGCACCTGTCAGGAGATATTACCAAAAAGTTTCAAAAACTTTCTTCTATATATTTATACCGACGCGTAAAAAAAATTATTATAAGACATACGATGAACGAAATTATTTTATGAAGCAATCATAGATACAAACCTGTTACCTCTGCTACACATGACTACTGCATCACACACAGTATTAAAGCAAACCTATTAGAGTGATTGCAAAGAACCCGTGAAACAAAATCTAATAGTGACTGACTAATAGTCAAATTCCAACATAAGAAAATATTGGAATTAGTGTCTACTAACCTCTATTAGACTACTTAACTATTTCACGGGATTTTTGCAATCACTCTATCATCATTATCTGGTAATAACTACTGTAAAACCAGGTAAGGCCATTGTTTATTGCCCTACTAAAGCCTGGTTTTCATATGTCAAGGAAATACCAGACGGTCGGTGATATGCTGATTTATTATATACCAAGTGTCAAAGTTCAATTTTCCTCAATTTATATTGGTCGAGAGTGTATCACGTGAACGTGAAGAAATTCAACTGTGTCCCAAACCGGAAGTCACGTGACTGAAAAATATCAAAACCGGAAACCAGAATCCACCACATTAGCGTGCGCGTTTGCAAAATTCATTCTTTCTCTATTTTTTTGTTCTCTTTGACAC
>WUAP02149844.1:0-11032 GCA_015163945.2 Stichodactyla helianthus
CAAACATGATGAAATTAAAGATGAAACGCTAGCTTTAATCGATTTGCCATCGCAAGCTTCTGCTACTTCAATTACAGCCCCATCAAATTCTAAAGATTTGGACGTGGAAATGTCTTTGTTCGACTTCAACTTAATGCCTGAACCAGATCAGTATCTTAGTGAAAATCTAGAATACGAAGTTTGTGATGAAATAATAGCAACTATGTATTTACCAGAGCCAAAACGGCCAGGCGTAGCTAGGGAGCCGGTGTTTAATAATTGTTCTTTTACATTTAACTTTAATAAGTAATATTAATAAGTAAGAGGGTGTTGTCAATGAAAATGAAGTATTCCTTGGTTATTTAAATTAAATAGAATAAACTGATGTTATTCATTTATTAAAGTGTATTTTTACTAAAAACATTTAAAATTGTTTCAGAGGAGTGCGGGGCTGATTAGAAATTCATCACGTGCATATAAAGAACGGATGAATAAAACATTAGTTCTATATCACTGATGTAGAACTGATCTTTTATTCATCCGTTCTTTATAAGCACTCCCCTGGAAAATTCAAAGCCGCCCCCGACTTTAAGCTTGAAAGACCTTTAGCGCCGTATAAAGGTACTGTCACGTGGTATTATTAAGGTCATGCAATTCGCCAAGAACCCTAATGAATATTAATGAGTTTTAGAAGAATCATTCAATTGAGGCTATCTGGTCAATACAATGCATAATGGCTCATTTGCATCTTATCTGCATGCATCCATAATAAAAGCTATTCTCGCATATGTTATGTTGTTAGGAGCAATGGTCATACGGGCCGAAATACCATTACTTTGTAGCAATATAGGCTTGTTGTTGTTACCATTTGAGAACGATTTTTCGTTTACTAAGAAAACATAATGCTAAATTTTGAGCTTATATTCAAAGTATTTTTGAATAATTTTATTCAGTTCCCAAAATGTTTCACGTAGATGTTCTGAAATAATTACTTCCACAGCTTGTTTAGTTTTTGAGTTATGAATTATTTTGGGCTAATCTTGGTTTTCGTCATTTTTCTTTCCAAAACTTGCCAAAATGGTAATATCCAAATTTCAATATCTCGAAAACGAGCTCGGGACACTCCTTGATTGAATGGCTGTGCGAGACCGTCTACTAAACAGGAGAAGATGTGCCACCAATGTACTGAGATATGGACTCATTAATTTATAAACATTTACGTACGTCTAATCCCGATTCGTCCAAACACGACACCGACATCATACGTGTAACCGATGCAACTAGGGTCAACACTTCCCCAAACACCATGAGAACAGTTCCCAAGTGAGGTTTTTGAACCTGTACATTGCATGCTCTGCAGCCATACTTTACCCGTCCCTCGTCCCAACCACCAAAATCCCACAGTTTTGGTAAAACCAAGTTGGCGACATGCTACCTTGGCATCATTCATATCCCAGTGCCAACCATTAGGACCATCACACACTGTTCCCCATTGACTTATATACATATGATCGGCTTGCATCATACTACATTAAAGATCAGATTTAATTACAAAGGCAGCACCGTATTTTAAGACACCTGAGTACTCTACTATTCAGCAAATGAAGAACAGGATGGATTACTGATGCAAACCATGACACCATCATCATAATTGTGACCATTGCAGTTAGAGTAAATATGAGGTCTCTGAGCCTGAGCACCGCATCCAGTACAGCCCTCCATTGTTTCGCGCACATCTGTCACAGGCCCTAGATCTTCTTATAGCATAGGCGATTACTTTGACTGTATCACTAGTATGTTGTTTGTTGCATTCAATGTTTTTTATGTAATCATCTTTATGTCGGGGAAACTGGAAGACGCCTTGGTGATCGCATTCGTGACCATATCCGCGATATTGGTGCGAATGATAACACTAAGCCGGTTTCCCGCCACTTTAACTCCAGTAACCATAACATTAGTCACATGATTGTCTTTGGTGTCTGCTTAATTACTAGCTCTAATTGTGATCGTAAGTCTAAAGAGATGCGACTTATTCATTCATTGGGTACTCAACAGTCTAATGGTATGATAGACCACTTTCGATATATGGTTGAGTGATCGCACACAATAAGATCTGAGTCGAGGGTCCGGGGAAACAAAAGAGTAATTCCGATTATTCCGATGTTATTGTGCTTGGTAAATGATTAGATTGAGTATGGTTTTTGTTTCTTAAGTTTGTTATGTTGCTTGAAGAAACATAACATACTCGATCTTACGATTATTTCATTGTTATTCCCCGGAGCCTCGATTCGGTTCTTACTGTGTGTAATCACTCAACCATTTATCGAAAGTGGGCTATTGAGCGGTTTTCTTTCTTTTAACACTATTGGTTCTTTTCTCCTCTCACTTTCTGATTGGTTAATTAACTTTCCTGCTTCTATTTATACCATCTCCTGCTCTTACTTTACTCTTTTACTGCGACGAAGGGCAAAAGCTCGAAACGTCAGTAAAGTTAAGTATATTTCTCTTTTTTTCACGGTTTTACATATTTCCTTTTATTGGTTACAGTACAGCCATACTTTACCCGTCCCTTATCAATAATGCCAATATGCAACAGTTTTGGTAAAATCAAGTTGACGGCATGCAACCTTGGCGTCATTCATGCCCAAGTACTAACAACCATAAAAACCATCGCACACTGTTCCCCACTGATTTTGAATGTATTTCATTACAGGACGCTAGTTGCTACGTAAGCTTATAAAGACCCGAAATTACCCAATTTGCTTATTCAATTTTGCTTAGAAATTGGGCCGTTGAGTGAAAGGTCCCAAGTATAAACCTTAAAGCTACACATATCAAACTTATTCCATACATTGTTGAACATTTGCTATTCTTAGTATTTTGCTATGCTTTTGTAGCGCATCTAAAATTCTGTTGTTTATGGGGATCCCACTAAGACCTGATCATTACATAGAATCTTTTTAACGATTGTTGTCAAGGCTGATTCGTAACTTTGTTCATCATCAGCTTTCATGTTGTTAGACATTGCATAATGAGAATAAGTAAAAGAGTAACAAGAAGTACAGTGTAGTTGTTCATCTTCGACTTGATTTTGACCGCGATTAACCTTCGCGAATATAGTCATTTTTTACATCAGATTGCTCGCTATTTCATGTCTTTTTTAAATTCCGTTGTTAGGTTTTTGATTGGTTCTTTTTATAAATACTTAGAGACGATTTTCTTCGTGGTGATACGTTGAAATGTCACGCCGTCCATACATTTCCTTATGCCAACCGACGATCAAAATGTGGAAATTGACCGGGTTAAAAATCAGTCTATTTAGCTCAAACAACCACAACAACAACAACAACAACAACAACAACAAAACATTGAAAATAGATGTTATAGTTTCATATTCCGTTGGTAGGTTTTTAATATATTTTAAAGATATGGAAATATTGGACAATTAGTGCCAATTAGTTTTTCCGGAGTTTCCGAGGGGGCGTAAGTATCAGTTTACGTTTGCTGACCTCTTGTTAACAGTGAGTTTCATATGTCGAAACGGCTCATACGTACCCCTATAAATAATTCCATTATTCAATTATTGAGTTGATAATTAATTTTCTTCTCGAGTTTTTATTGAAAATGCACACAAACGTTATACTGGCCTTACTATTACAGTGCGTTTCACATAACTTTTGACGAGTTAGTTCCAAAGTTCGTTCGGAAGTTCCGAAGATCAGGTTGTACTTTGGAAGTTTACAATGAACTTCGTGGCGAACTTCCAACTTCCAATTTCGGTAATTCGATAGATAGTCTTTTTTGCAAATTCATCTTGTCTTTCTCATCGAAGCCATCCTTAGATAAAGCACTGCCCTTCTTTGGTGAAGCAGCTCATTCAGTATAAACTTTGAATTTGGTATTTTAATGAAGTATCGAACTTCTGCGGGAAATAAGTACGAAGTTCAAAAACGAAGTTTGTTGTAAACTTCCAAAGTACGAGTTGGACTTCGGAAATTCCGATCGAACTTCGGAACTCACTAGTTAAAAGTTATGTGAAACGCACTGTAATATATACACTCATTCACGAATAACGTCATTATAAGAAAGAATCTTAATACATTACTTGTGTGACAACTGTAGTAGAATTCAAACGTTCTAGTTGCTGATCAAAACGTTTTAAATAAACCAATCAAGTAAACAATCAATGTGTCCTATTTCAGCGTCTTTGGGTAAAATAGATAGAAGACCGCCATAAACATTGTTAAAGATATGTGTATCCAATTGCAGATGTTAATGCAAAGGCAGCACCGTCTCCTCAGTCATCTCAATTTTCCATCTCCAGCGGCTTGGATTTTTCACCAAACTGTCCTTATAACCTGCCCTGGTACAAAATATGATCTGTCTGGAAAAAGTGAAGGGTAGTTTTGTAACTCTGCTCCTCTATCCCATCAGTTTCATATGGAACTACTCCATTGTTCCACGTAGCCAATCATGCAAGTCGGCTGATTGCCATAAAACGAGTGGAAGTAACCAAATAACCCTCCAGCGTAACTCTTCGGTATATGGAGCCGGCATATTTTCTTCTTTATGTACTGATAAAAAAATTTACATTTAATGTTCAATCATCGTTCACTGTACAAAATCCACGCGCGTCATTGGCTAAAATCGATCACGTGATCTTGCTTTATGTGACGACATCAAGCCCGAGCGTGCATTATTGTAATGGTGCACGGTGATAATGCACGCTTTTACGGCCGCGACATATCTGCAGTGAACTGTGATTGAATATTAAAGGTGTAGGATATTGGGGCTGGGGACGTGGAACAGGTATAACGGTAGTGTGGCTGCAGAACATGCGATGTTCAGGCTCAGAGACCTTAAGGACGGTGGCCACAAATTGCAGTGCGCACTTTGTTTTGCGCATGTTACTCAACGAGCGCGCGCGAGACGTCACACAAATTTGAAAAAGAAACGTTTTTTTTGAAGATCGTGTTTCGCACAAAAACCATCGTGAAAGCAAACTAGTTTTACGAATTTTGGAGAAGAAAATTCTGATTTTGAGAAGAAAAACACTTGGCTTCCCATATTCTAAAATTAAGGTAATTCTGGATGATTAAAAGCGCATTAAAAAAAAAACGGTTCTTTTGACCACAAGGACTAACGAATGCCGTTGGCCGCCATCTTGAAAATGTTCCGTAATTCATTGTATTTCTTGCCACTATCTAGGGAGGGCTGGGGATTTTGTGGTTATTTAGGCGAATTCTAATAAGTTTTCGTGCGTTTATCAGCAAATACATTTTTAAATCGCATGGATACCCCATAATTTTATTTTCTCATTTCTTTTTAGATTAACTAAAATATATGTCTACAAAAAAATACGGTAAAATGATATTTTATTTGAAATGCAAAAATTCGCTGGTCAGCGGTTATTGGCTACATTTATCTCCGTTAAATGCATGGGTACCCCCCCTCTTTTTTCCCCCCATAAATCAAAAGCCCTATACACAGAAAATAAGAAAAATGTAGAGAAATTGAATTAAAAATGGGTCGCAATTAGTGGCAACCGTCCTTAATTGGAAGCTGTACTCACAATGGATGGGGAAGCGTTTACCCTGAATGCAATACTTATGATATGATATGATATGACGCCTTTATTTTAAAATAATACAAAAGCACAGGGTAGTCCCGTCAGAAGCCCAGTGAAGGGCTACCTACTATCAGTGGGAGCCCTGTGCATAAACTAAATATCATTGCAAAAACATTACAATAGAAATCTAAAATCTAAAATATATAAGTGTATTTAAAGTATTTACAATAAAATGTAAAAATAATATATATGAATCAATAAAGTCTACACAGAAATCTATAAAATATATAACTAATTTGAGTAAAATTTATTATAAACAGTTGAACCATAATAATAAAAGGAGCGTTTGGCAGCTTCAGTTCTTACTTTAGGTAGATGAATTAGATTACGTTGCCGTGTATTACGCGAATGGAACCTTATTGTTGAAAATAAAATAATCATTAAAAAACTGGGGGCAATGTCCTTTAATACAATTCTTATCTAAATTTAGAGTATGTTTCGATCGTCTAACATTTAAAGTTTGCCACTTCAGTTTTTCAATGGCATCCTCGCTGTTAAGCGTTTTGCAAATGATTCTTCCTACAAGTCTCTGTAAGGCTTCTAAAGCATTATTGTTAACCTGACCACAACATCCCCTCACAGAGTCACAATATTCCACGATAGGTCTTATCATGGAAGTATATATGATCTTAGCGCTATATGTAGTTATGAAGTAGCGAATACATCCAAGCATTCCAACTCTTTTGCCAGCCTTTGCCAGAATATATTTAACGTGATCATTCCAACTGAGATGTTCATCAAACACCACACCTAGATATTGAGACACGCTTGATAGAAGTGCCATTAACAGTTATAGAAAAAGAAACAATATTTGATAGTCTAGGTGATGTACCAAGCACCATAGCTTCAGTTTTAGTTACATTCAAAAACAAACTATTCTAACGAAGCCAACGTTCAATTTCTTTAAGTTTATCATTCAGTTTTTCTTCTAAGACGGAAACTTGGGATGCAGCATAAAACAGCACGGTGTCATCCGCATACATAAGTAGGCTACGGCGATTAACAACATTGGGAAGATCATTTACATGGAGAATAAACAAAAAAGGACCCAAAATCGACCCTTGTCGAACACCAACAGATATATTCTCAGGATCAGATGAAACACCCTGGAAGTCCACTACTTGAGTTCGGTCACAGAGATAGTCTTTGAACCATTTAATCTCTTGGTCAATAACACCTAATTCGGTTAATTTCTGTAGCAATAAATCATGGTTAACAGTGTCAAAAGCCTTGCGTAGGTCGACAAACACTGCACCAGTCAACAATCCTTGATCAATGTTTCTTCTTATGGTGTCAGCAAAAGAGAGGGCAGCAAATTCGGTAGAGTGACATCTTCGAAAACCACATTGAAAAGGACTTAAGATTTTATCATCCTGCAAATTTTGATATAGCTGCTGGTGGACAGCCCGTTCCAGTATTTTTGAAACAGCTGGTAAAATTGAGATGGGACGATAATTGTCCATATCTACAGACTTGCCATTCTTGAAAAGAGGAATAACCCTTGCTGCTTTGAAGTCCAAAGGGACATGACCAGACTTTAGTGAACGATTGATTATATCCACTAGAGTTTTAGACACTATATCAGCAGAGTCAATCAAGAGACGATCAGGAATATTGTCCAACCCCACCGCTTTACCTGTTTCCAAGCAACGTAATTGAGACTTTACAAAACTATCAGATACTTCATCAAATTTAAAAGCTGGATATTGACAAGTAACTAGTTTTTGAGAAGGAAGGAAGGAAGAAGCACAGACAGATGGCAAAGAGCCTAAAAGGCGAGTGGATGCACCAGTGAAAAACGTTTTAAACGCACTAGCTATGCTCCTCTTATCAGTGTTTACCGACTCTCCGATGTTGATGTTTGGCGAAACAGCTGTTTTCTCACCAGATAATATTTTCTTCATTGTTTTCCAGAAAGCTTTGTGATCTTTGCACTCTCTTTAATAAGATGCCTATTATAAGCAGCTTTGGCTCTCTTTATATTATTCGACACTCTATTTCTGCAACAGCGATAATTAGCCCAGTCCTCAGACTTATTTGTTTTTCTAGCTTTCGTCAGAAAAAAGTCACGTTGGCGCATGTTGACTTTAATGCTCTTATTCAACCACGGACAATTGTCAACGCCGCGCACACACTTCTAAATAACTGGGGCGTGTTTGTCGGCAACGGAGACAAAAGAGGACTTAAAATGGTCCCAGAGCTCATCAACACTAGTAGATTGTCCATTGGGAGATGAAGTAGGATTCCAATCAACGCCACCAAGGTACTTACAGAATTCACTTGCATTGTAATTTGCATAGTTCCTGAAAGTTTTTATTTGAGACGGAGCTTTTTTTCCAGTTCAATTTTCGAACGCAGTACACTAATTCATGGTCGCTCAGATGCGAGGAGACTCCAGAATTACTTACATTCTGCGGACAGTTGGTTGCAATAAGATCTATCAAAGAAGTAGAATCTTTGATGATCCTAGTAGGGCTTGCAATTAGTTGTTTAAAATTAAAATTTCTCAACAGCGATTTCAGTTGTTTACAGTCCAGGTTGTTACGCTTAGATGGCATAAAGCAACAATTAAAATCCCTAGAAAGAATAATTTCTTTGCCTTCGGCCGCAGCACAATCCAAAATATTGTCCATTTTAGTCATGAAGTCCTTAACATAATAATTTGATGTACAATCAGTTCAATAAAAAGTGCCAAGTAGAAAACGTCGTATCTTTGCGTTGTTATTTTTTTATTCTCAGTTCAAGTAGAAAATGTCTTGATTTAGGCAATATAACCTCGAGCCAGAGTTCTTCAACTGAGTCGACTTCCAGATCTTCTCTCCTGGTGACCAATACATCATCCCGAATAAAAGCCGCTACTCCACCATTTCTACAGTTTCAGATAGAGTCAATATTTATAATCCACTCTTCAATTCATCACGTAATAGAATGCGTAACTGGTCTATTTTACAAGCAAGAATTTGGAAGTTTTGGTGAGCAGTTTTCAGACCTCAACGCTTAATAGACTCTTGTAATTTAGTAATGTCGTTACAGTCATCCAAAGGACCAGGTTGAGTTTCGATATCCCCACAAAGCAGTAAGAGGCCAATGAACAATCCCTTGAATTAGTAAAGTCACGCCGTAAGCGTAAGCGAAAATCATTTAAAGCAATAGAAGGTATAACCGATAAACGGTACTTACAAGTACCGTTTATCGGTTATACCTTGATTGGTTTTCCATGTTGTAATTCTTCAGTGGGGAATATTGTATCATTATAATAACGATGCTAATTACTTGGACATGCAACCTCTTTAGCAACCAGTGCTTGCTTTCACCAAAACGATAGGTCGTTGGTACTATGGACGAGGGACGGGTTAAGTATTGCTGTGGAACATCCAATTCTTTTCTTATTATGGATGGGAAGTTATTCACTCTAGCTTGCGTTGGTTCTCCCTTTTGTACACCACCACTGTAATTAACAAAGTGCTGTCTGTGGTGGTAGCTGGAGCTCAGAAATCCGGTCTCTGCTAATTATATTACAAGATGGCATGTTGTCAAATTGGCTTAAAAATTAGTAGTGGAGATCCCGCGCGTGCTCCTTGTCAGGCTGTGTATGGTAAACCCTAGATAAATGGGAAGAGAAGGCTCACGTGTTGATGTATGTCGTGACTGACCAGTCTTAGTGTTATAGGGGAGCTCCCGCGCGAGCGAAAAAGGGTAGCCCATCGAGTTGATTTTTTATTGCTTGAGTATACGTCACTTCCGTCCGTCCGTCCGTCCGTCCGTCCGTCCGTCCGTCCGTCCGTCCGTCCGTCCGTCCGTCCGTGTCTATCGCGATGCTGATTGGCTCATTGCTCTTTGGCGGGAACGTGACGCGTGCCGACATCCGAGCAGTTTTTGCTTTTGAAAACTTTTACCGTAAAATATTTATAACTCTTTCGAACAAGTAGAAAACATTATCCAAGAGAGAATCCAATGTTTTCAGGACAGACCAGGAAAGATTGTAAGTTTAGCTTGTAATTTACAGCTTTTCCAACAAGTAAACTGTTTGAGGGCCTTTCATTGTCGATTCAAAAAGGCTGAATTATCTTTGAATACTTTTGATGATAATTTCCGTAGGTAGAAAGCTTAAGCTGAAATAAAATATAAAAAGAATGTCTATTAACTTAGAGTATTCGCCATTGATTTACCAGTGAGTTTCTTTTCTACTGTAGGTTGAAAAAACGAGATTTTAGTAAGCTCTTAAAATACTGGTTTTGATCGGCGCGAGTAAAAGAATTCTAAAGAAAAAATGTAAATGACGATTGTGAGAATAAAAATCATTTTTTGACATCTTTGCAGCCTCTTGTGTTTATATCTAAAACCAGTTGCTGAATTTTTAAACTTGTTTTGAAAAGCTTTTACAATAAAAACTAGGAAAGCGGAGGAATCTTTACTTATTATGTAGAAAGCGAACGAACCTCTTCAAATGATGCACCGAGTAATATTTGTCGTTAATTTGGAAACGGACTAAGTACTAAAGAGTTCTATAACTTATATACAGACACTGCTAAAGGCTTTAAGAAAAATAATTTTTGTTGTTGTTTTGTTTTTTATGTTTTTCCGTACGTTGAAAAAACTAGCAAAACGGAGAAATCTTGAGATCATGTTTTGAAAGCGAGCAAGTCTCACTTCAAATCATGGCTGAGAAACTGTCGTCTAAAACAGAACAAATGTTTAAAAAAAGTTTAACAAAAAGAAAGCATTGCGTTTTTTTTCTTTTTCTTTTTTTTTTTTTTTTCTTTTTTTTTATTCCTAAACCAGTATTACCTTTTCTTGTACCCATAACTCTTTATGAAAAGCAAAATTTATTGTTTTATTGCTACGGGAGAAAGGTTTTAATACCAAACGCTATGGAGATTTGCGAGCGGCTTTGCCGTCAAATTTAAAATTACAACTTAAAATAAAATTTATTCAAGTCCGTTTACTACAATAGAAAATGCTCTGTCCTCACTTGTTGGTATCTGTATTCTTCATCAAAGTATGAACAGATTGACTTACTTTTGAATAATCCTGTAGTTTTGTTGTAACTTAATTTTCAAAGAATGTCCGCGTCGTTTCGCTAGCTTGAGTGAACTATTTTTGCGTTTTTTCATGGAGTTTTTCTGCCAGGAATCCACTTATTTTTACATCTTGACGAAAGCTTAGTAATATCCCTAGCTTCTCACTTTATATTATATGCAAAGTGTTAAGAATTAGGCAGGTATAACAGTAGTATACAAATAGCGGTTCTACATCACGGGCCCCGAGGGGGCCGCTCCGGTGCTAAAGGAGGGTACATTTTGGAACCGGCCGGATGACGTCATATGAATTTCGAGATGTACATCACGATCTATTTTTATCACCATCGTTTGATTCTTTTGAAACAAGATTTGAATTCTAATCTGTTAAATTTTATGCCCAACT
>WUAP02149855.1:0-11032 GCA_015163945.2 Stichodactyla helianthus
CCGCCAGGGGCTTAATGTTATTTTTCTCTTTATTCTCTCTATCTATATATACACCGAACGCATTCACTTTACATTTATGACAACAAAATGGACGACTCTTAAGATTATCCTGAAAATGAGGCTAACATGGAACACAAAAGAAATACCTAACATTACACTGAGTAAAAGTGTGATTTCTTTTGTTTCTTCTTTTGTTAGCCTCATTTTCAGGATAATTTTAAGAGTCCTCAATTACGACACATGAATGAACAACAACAGCAAGAACAAAACACTGGTTTCAAGTCGTGGTTGGAGTAGACTAACGTCTACATTTATTGCATTTTGTCTACTCCAGCCTCGACTTGAGTCCATTGTTTCCTGATCACTCAAGACATTTTGGGACACGTGTATCGCAAGGAGCATCGTATGAAGGTGATTTTACGGGACGATTTTTCGCGATACGCCGTTGCAACTTTGATGCCATGTAAAGATGATGTTACACGGGAGAATACTCCAGTTTCGAGTTCTCCGTTATACAGGGTTAGCCTCGTTTCTGTGTAGAATATTCACGCGTTTCAGTGAAGGTCCGTGGAATTTCAAAGTGTTTGTATTGTTAAAGTCGTGCATTCTTCGATCTATCTTTGTTATTTATACATATTTTGACACTGAAATGAGGCTAACCCCGTAGAAATGAGTCTGTAATCAAGAATAACAGCGGTATTCGGCGAATTCGAAAAAGGTCCTATTTGCATGTTATACGCCATCAAATTTTGGCGCAACGGTGTATCGCGAAAAATCGTCGTTGCGAATCTTCCCGTGTAACATTAACTTAACCCCATCTTTCTTGGTTCTATATCGTAGGGTGACGTGGTGTATACCGGGATTATTCAAACTCTAAGATCACAACTGAAGGCTCTAACAGGTCTTCGCACCAAGCACAAACCAAGTCAGTATGTCGTAAAAGAATTTGAAGAAATACTTTCCTCTTTCAAGACGTTTGTAGAAGACTCTAAGGTGACGAAATGATTAATACATAATTTATGGCATTACGTGCTAGATCTAGCTAGATCTCAGACAACTACGAAATACCTTGTATCGCAGAAGTTCTCTCACTGCAGTGCTGCTTCATATGGGTTCCAGTATCGCGATCGTTGCTGGCTTTTAACTCCTCGAGTACTGGAGCGAAAGTACCCTTGACTCCCAGAACGACAGCGGGGACAGGCTTTTTAATGCTAAATAAATAGAAAGTATAATTTGCGCTAACAACATCGCTTATCATTTATTATTAATCTCTAGCTGTTTACCACATGCATGAAATGAATTTTTATTTTATTTCCTTTTGCTTCGCTTTTGTCATTAAAATGAACGGCTTACTTAATCTTCGTTATCTTGAAGACGTAGTCGGCCCGACAAAAGAAGCAGAATCTACTAACTCTCTCGCTATATACTGGTCTTCTAACCATTCATCTACCTCGAACATTAAATATAAATTGCATTATGTCAAGATTCTGGGATTTTTCCCGGAAAATAATGTTATTTTTGGAAACAAATTCGACAGGAAACATTGCTATCACAGGCAGCAATCATTTTGTTTCAGCAACACTAAACTTACTTATCGCGTCTAACACTCGTAATTTTGAAATATTATACTATACGCGGATGCTGATCTTACAATAGACCTCTTTACATTCGTTGTTTGTTTACCCATTTCAGACCACGTGATGTCACTCTTGGGAATTGATTCCTTATGTTGATAGGTTAACATTTTAATAATAAAAGGACAATTCCCAAGAGAATGTCACGTGATCTGAAATGGACAATTTGCATACGAAGGTAAAGAGGCCTATCTCCATAGAGTTTTGGACAGTCAGCCATCTTTATGTTTATCTAACACCAAAGGGGATGCACCGGCACTCTAAAATAGACGTATGAGCGGGAGGTGAGGCAAGAAGGGGTGTTATAACCCTCTCACTTTTTCCCAAAAAATATTAGAAATTTGTGTCAAGCTACATTGAGAAGGCGTATAAATGCAAACAAACAAACAAATAAAAGAGATAGTAGGAAGAGATAGTAGGAAGAGATGGAAAGGGAAATGGGAAACGAAATGAAAAACGAAAACATGATGAAAGGAAAGAATGAAAGAATTAAGGAGTAGGTCAGTCTCAGAATGCACCATTAACCAAAATTCATTTAAAAACGTCTGTAAACAAATACGACAATTGACTATTCAAACATTCACTCTGTGGTCATCATTAAATTTCCATTCTAGTCAAAGCGGTGCTATTAGATGAGATTAGGCATCAGACTATAAGATCATATTCTGTTGCTTGTGTATAAAAGTATGTCAATATCTTACATTTATGAAATGGAAATCTGCACAAAAAACTAAACTGTTTTTTCTTTTCCTTTTCCTTTTTGCAACCATTAGCATTCCATTTTGAGTAGCAACCTTTAGGGACCGGTCATTATCTGTGGCCGGGGGAGGGGGGTTTCGGAGGATTTTAGGGGGTTCACAAGGTTTTGCAACCAGCGTGAGGGGGGGATCAGCAAAAAATGACATACAGTAAGGGGGGGTCACATACTTTTGTCAGTAAATTTGTCCGAAAATGAGGGGGGGATCACATAAGTTTCACAGTTCCTCAGGGGGAATCAGATAATTTTTATGGTGTCACATCAAAAATTCTCCGATCCCCCCAGGGAATATATAATGACCGGTCCCTTAGGCTAATTCATGGTTCCGACTCAAAAATAGCCAACCAATCACTGTAGCACTGGTTTTCCTAGTGGAATAATAATAATAATAATAATAATAATAATAATAATAATAAATAAGTGCTTATAGGGCGCATTTCTAACCTCAATGCGCCTAACAACGAGTAAGTCATTTAGATTAAGCACGAATATAGATAATTTAACTAAAAATAATGTTTTTGAAATAAAAATGTCTTAAGTTTAGTTTTAAAGATTTCTACTGTTTCTGCTCTATTAATGTGTTCAGGGATTGAGTTCCATAACTTCGGCGCAGATGTTGAAAAAGCGCGTCCACCATAGGAATTGGATTTGATAGATGGGATGCATAATAATGAACGAGTTGATGATCGCAGTGTTCTTGGTGGAATACATCTTGTCTCACAAACACAAAGGTTACATCTTGTCTCACAAAGGTTTCTTGCATTGAATTTGATTCTCGTATTTTCATAGAATGTTAAAAATCCCAAAATGTGCAAATCTGTTTGCGATCAGAATCTCAGGCAGGCGTGCAGTTTTCGGAACCGTGAATTACCTACTTAAGTGATCATGATTGAAATTAAACAGCTGCGCTTACTTTTATTATTATTTTTTCTATTGTTAGAGGGTGGTAGGCTCCCCAAGCTTAACATTTTACCACTAATAGCCCACTTAAGATATTTTGGCGGAGTGATCGCACACAATATCTGGATCGAGGCTCCGGGGAAACAGCGAAATAACCGAAATTATTCTTTTGTTTCCCCTGAGCCTCAGTCCAGATATTGTGTACGATCACTTGATCAAGGTATCTAAAGTTGGCTATTCGTCGGTGCACATGATCTTACAAACATCTGACAAACGTCACGTTATTTGCCATACTCGAATACCGTAGCTGAATGTACCCAGGCGCATGTGCATGGCGCACTCCCCTAAGAGCAAAAAGGCGGGAAAATATGTGATGGAGGCATGGGAAAGAATCTACAGAGAACTCAGTTGATGTTATAAAATCTATTGTCGTCTATTGTCGTCCTATCCATTGTATTATGTGTTGTTCATTGTATTTCTATGAATATATATATTAAGCCGCATCTACACGAGCAAGTTTTCCTTGACAATTTTCTATTTACAAGGTTTTCTTGCTCGTGTAGATGATGAACAAGTTTTCCTTGACAAATGTCGATCAGTGAAGTAACAGGCTGAGAACTAATCTCATTAATATTCCTTGCCACATTTTCCTTGTTGTCCGTCTACGCAAGCAAATTTTATCCTTGACAATTTTTCCTTGTCAAGGAATAGCTAGCATGCCAGGTTTTATTTGTCAAGGAAAAGTTGTTCATTTTACTCCATCTACACGAGCAATTTTTCCTTGTAAAGGGAAACTTGTCAAGGAAAACTCAGACCAACAGATCATTATCGATTGAAATTACTTCCAATATTTGAAATAAAGCTTAACTTTTAAACTTTTGTGGTTTTAATTTTCGTAATTTGCTTTTATAGCAAAAGACCACACTTTAACCGCGAACGCCAAAACTTTAACCAAACACTCGAAACAACTACCTTTGGGCTTCCTCTGTCGACCGGAAGTCTTAAGCTTAACAACGGGAAGTTATTTAGTAATTCAGATTAAGTTTAAAAAGCACATAAACGCGTAGGATGTTTTAGAAAAAGAAAAATATCTTCTGTTGCATTATTAATAATCAATTTACTGACCGTCGCATCGCTGATTATTTTAATGACGGCTCGCTGGAAATTATTTATTTTCGACGTATAATTCTGCTTGTCTTTAAATGTAGATGTGTTTTGATTTACTATTTTTGTCTCTCGTTTGGCTTTTCTCTTTTTTAGTCAAGGAACAACGACATAAGGACTATTTGATTTTCAGAATTTAGTAGTCTTTTATTTTAGGGGTAAAATTGTCAAAATGTAATGTTTTTCGTTCTCTTGACGTTTTTTAACGTTCACTTCCCTTTTTCGTCTTTCTTCAAATAAATATTTAACAGTTAGAATTGAATACTGTCATAAATCTTCACTTTTCTATATTTCTCATTTTTTCTCTTCAGTTGTTTTTCATTTCTTCCTTATGATTGGTTAGCACTTATAAATGATATTATACCTTATTACATTAAATTTTCGCTTGACGTAGAGATGGACCAAAGCAGTGGTCTCAGAATGTAGTTTAGAAATCTGATTTGTATAAGATTTCAATGTTAATCAATTCATTCAGGGTTTGCACGCGTTTTGGAAAGTCTTGGTAAGTTTTGGAAATTGGTAAAAAGTGTTTCCAGGACCTTAAAAGTTTTGGAAAATCATGTTCTAGATTACTTGGCTTTGGAAAGTCACGGAATTTTGTTTAGCTCTCAAAAAATAAAACAATAAATAATTGCTTTGTTTGTATTACAGATCGTCTAGGTCATGGAGATTTGAGTTTAGGGGCTTTGGAAAGTTTTAAAAATTTTAACAGCCAAAGCTGTACGAACCCAGGCCACTTAGAACGTGTTTATACTTGAGTGCTTGACTGAGGTTCAACCTAAGTTAGACAGGTTGAAACAATGCTAAATAATTAGCGGTTATTGTTAAAATCTAACTATCTGAAAAAATTATTGTTTTATCAAAAATTTTCTTTTCTTTCTTTCTTTTTCTCATTTTGTCGCTTCCCATCTCTCCTCATACACATGTTCTTCCTCTTTCATATGTAGACCAACCAAGCGACTGGCGAGGCTGCATTACTAACAAATATCACAAAAACCTCACACTGAGAAAATCTAGAATGAAGCTCATTATCCTGCGTATCTCTCTGGCATCAGAATTTTGAGCATTCATAAACCATGGCTATTTAATAATTCGCAATTTCAGATTATAATGTATCCTTATCTCTCGTTTTGAACGCATAATTGGAAACTGCTAATTTTTATGCCGAATTCTGACTCCTTTCTAGTTTCTACTTGATTTTCAAGCTTCGAAGTTCGAATAAAAATTTTAGCTCAGTCTCAAGTGAAAAAATTCATTAGCAAATTTTATACTGTCTTTGGGTTTAATGAATAGCTCTGGACAGTTTTTACTTTTGAATACAAAAATATTACGTCACGATTTATTTTCCCCCTTGGTATTTACATTTCTCTTCTCTTTTATCGTTAATATTTGTGATATGTATATTTCTGCAAATAGGATTCAAGTCTTTTAAAGGTTCTTGAATTCGTTTTGACAGATGGAGAGACGGAGTTAATCCTGCTCGAGAGTGCAACATTCACGCGAGACACATTATAAATCATTCACTTTTGAAAACAGCATTTTGAATATTAAGACCATCTTTTCTCGACCCATATACTTTTGAAATTGTATTTATAACATCTCGCTTAATGACAATGTGAATTAACACACGCACACACACACACATGAAAAAATACTTCCCAAATCGACTTATATTATTAAAAATGTCTTTAGAAAAACTGTTTTAAAGAGGCTAGGAATATTATCATTCTTATTTCTAGTTGACTAAGCTCACATCACAATCTGTCGACATACATTTCTTGGATGTAGTACATTGATAGTACATTGATTCATAATTTGTAGATAGGGACAGTCCATATAAAGGCTTGCCGGCAGTTCTATCGTCGAACTTTTTGTTTTTGTCGATGAACGCGGTCAGGAATATGTAAAATTCAACCCAGGGCGTCTTACAAGCGGTTATTGTTTGGTCACGTGATGCTTCCAGCACCTGTTCTGTGGCAAGCTTTGGATTTGTAGTCATTGATATTCATACAAGAGGCACGGTAAAGGCTGAAGAACAAGCCAAATACGCTCGGCGCTTCGTCGCCGTAAAGCGATGGACAAAAATGGTAAGTACAACCGAACCAAATTTCACTTCATCAATGAGATCTACAGTGATTTTTTGGCCTTAATTCGAGCGATAAAATTTCACCGGTTTTTATTTCGAATATCTTCATTTTACGAAAGCTCGGCATTGAAATTTCCAGCTCGCTAGCTCAGCTGTCAGACTAGAATTTTATTGCCAAATTATTCAAATATCGCACTTACTGAAGGTATTTTCTAAACAGCGTTTCATCTCTTGTAATGGCGAACGTATATTTTTCTATGCCCGGTCAGAATTATTTCATAAAGTTCTCATTTCACAGTTCGAGTAAATGACAAGGATGAAGCCGAATCCTCTTCCAGACACACGGGAATGATTTATGCATATCGCAGATACATGTCTTATATCACTGACCATGTCTTTGGATTTACTAGATATTCGAGCCTGAACCAACGCCATGACTTGGTCCCAATCTTTTAATTTGAAAAAATATACTGGGGCTTTGTTTCAATTATTTTTTATTCCCCTTCAGATTTGGTGAAATTTCGTAGTGAATGTATAGCCGCTCACAATTTCTACCGCTCTCTCCATGGCACCACACCTTTGGTATGGTCGGGAAGGCTCGCCGATGGCGCTCAAAAATGGGCAGAACAACTTGCATCAGCCGATTCCCTGACCTACAGCCATGAACGAGGCATTGGAGAGAACATAGCCTGTCTGTGGGGATCAGAAGTAACTGGTAGTAAAGTCACCCAGATCTGGTATGAAGAATCGCTTAACTACGATTACTCGGAACCCAGGGTTACGCCTAACACTCGCCCTTTCTGTCAAGTGGTTTGGGAAGGAACCCGCGAGTTAGGAGCCGGTAAGGCTTCTACAAAAAGTGGCAAGCAAGTCGTTGTCGCCCGGTATAACCCACCGGCTACAAGAAAACAGGTCGAGAAGAATGTCAAATCACCCAAACTTGACAAGATCGATGGATCGACACCATTACCTACTAAAAGCTCGCTTGGTGAGTGCTATATACAATATAATATCATTGGTTAGTACAGACTTTGAATTCATTCCACAGTACCTCCTAGGGTCTCTTCTTATAAACTTTCTATGTACATTTTTTCTCCTTAAATTTCCTTAGACCACTCGTTTTATAATTTAAATAAAAAATCCTTGTCGTGTACATGAAAGACGAACAAATCGCTTTTTTTCCCTTGCTGTCAAACACTATTACTTCAATCTCTTGTAATCCCTTCATACACTTTCGTATCTCTGTGTTAGATTTTTGTATAGTAACGTTCCTAAAAGAAGACTAAAATAGATTTTTGCTGCAACAATGGAACAGTATAAATATAATTATTAATTTAGATCACAAGATCCAAACTTTACATGATATAAGCCCGAGGAAGAATTGTGTATTAACTTATATGGTGATAAAATTCTACGGTAAATATTTCATTTTCCTAAAAGACATGTTTATTCTTCTATCTACTGAAGAAATTCCTCCTGGGTTCGTGTTTTGAAAATAATATTCCCATGAATACTAAAAGCCAATAGTATCACATATTCAAACCTAGCGACAAAGCCATTCTGTATTATTTTTGACACGTTGAGTTTTTTGCAGAATATATTCTTGCTTGACACAGTAAATCAGTCAGACGAGCCTCTTTATCGATATTTTACTTAAGACAAGCATTATTTATTCTCGTAGTGTGGGATCAATTCATTTTTATTCATCCTTTCGGGAGGATTTATTGTTCGATGTCTTAAGAACTGTATTTTAAGAAAAGCCAGAGATAGACTCTATAATTTTAAGAAAAGCCAAAGATAGACTCTACAACCTGTTGCTAGTGGTATACAGTTCTCTGAATTTTCGTTTATTAATATTTTCTGTGGTTTTACGCTGGAATATTTCCGAGTTTGTGGTGAAAGAAGTCAAATTAAACACGAAAAACTATGATTCGTTCATTATTGGGGGCAAAAATAAAATTTGATTTTGCTAAGGTCTGAGGTTGGAATGAATAAAACTGAACACGAATTCAGGTGTGAGATAAAAGCACTCAAATGAGTACATGCAGTGCTTACAGATAAAACCTGGTCAAACTGAGCAAGTTTACTACATAAAGCTTTAATATCTACTATTTTTCTTTATTAGATTAGATTGCCCATCACAACTGCAAACCAGTGCGACCAATGAAGAAATTCGAGTATTTTTGTCACGAACAGCAAGTGAATTTTGCTCGAAGCACTTCCGATTTGGCGAAAACAAGGCTAACTTCGACTCTATTTCCGCCGCTGTTACAACCTTAAATTCATGCAAATCTGACTGTCTCGCGAAATGAATTATTCCAATTCAGATGTACTTATTTAGAATGTCATGAAAACCCACTACTTGATGCGAATCTTTGCCATTTTCATACTTTCGAAAATGTACTGTAATGATATTGTTTAACACACAGGTTTTTTGATGTATAAAATATGGAGCCTCGCGCTTAATGAAAATTATAAATGGTTGACTGAAATACTTGTTACTTAGAACAAAATCTTACTTGTCATTCGGGGAAGTGAATCGATAAAGACGATCTCAGTTACTGAAAGCATCAAAAAATGAACGTCAGTTACAATATTTCTCGATAAAATTCTCAATTCCAAGTTTAATTTTTCGAATCTCTTGGTTTGAACAGGGAGTTGGTTTGAATTATTATTTGTTTAAATGAATTTATTTATATGAATTTGTAAAAGTGAATTTCAATAGGGTTTTTGCCTTGACCGAAAAGTTTAAATTAACTTATAGAAATTTTGTTCGATTCTGTTGTCGTGGAAACTTACCACAGCTTACGCTTATTCGGTTTTTCAACAGGGAGAAAATTTTTGTGAAACAATTTTTGTTTCTTTTAATTTTATTTACTAAATTAAAAAGAAAGGGAAAAACGAAAGGGCAAAATTTGCAACTTTTCTGGTTCTTATTGTTTTCCTTTATTCCATTTCTTCCCCTTCTCTTGTCTTGTCTTGTCTTGTCTTGTCTTCTTATCTCTTCTCTTTCTTCTCTTCTCTCCTCTCCTCGCCTCTCCTCTTCTCTCCTCTCTTCACCTAATGGTCTTGTCGTCCCTTGTCTCCTGCTCTGTTCTTTTCTCTTATCTTTTCTTCTCGTCTCTCTTATTTTTCCTTATCTTCTCTTTCTTTCTTTTCTCGTCTTTTCTTCTCTTTCCCTCAATCCTCACAAAATAAAAAGGGCAACTTGTAATGATACACCACAGAAAGAAGAAATATTTGCCGAAGACAAACGAAGATTGAAACGGAAAGAGAAGTTGCTCAAATGGGGGCGAAAAAATGATGATATGATGATGATAATAAACGAAAAGAACTCAAAATTGAGAGAAAAAAGCGCTTAATGAAAAATGGGAGCAATTAGCTAACAAATGCCGAAATGAAAATACAAAAGAAAAAGAAATTCGGAAGAGTATTTGGGAAAAAAGGACTAAATGTATGAACGAATAAGAGGAAGTGGTAAAGCTACAATATCTTAAGGTGCCTTGCTGTCTCTCAACTCTGTCTTGCGTGCGATTAAAAAATAGTTGCGTCTTTTGGGGGCTCAGAAATCTCCTGTTCTTATTGGCTGTGATAATAACGGTTAGCCGCACGACTCGTTGTTTTAGATGCTTCAAAATATGTTTTTGTGAATCAACCGCTATCTTCAACCACAAAAGACCTACACTGAGCAATCAATCAGTGCTATGGTTATATCGCGCGTCAACAAAAATCAGATTTAAATGTGGTTTCATAAAAGGCGTAACACCATTATAAAGTATGGATGTTTATAAATTCTATAATAAGTCTGCAATTTTGTTAGATTCACGGTGTTGCTGTAGAATTCTTCAATAATTTAGTATACATTTCTACAACGCTTTTCCCCCTGATTTTATCAAATGTATCTGTGGTGTTAAAAGCAATAAAAAGCGCAATAATCCCACATGTAATATTGTTTAACAATGCTTTTAGGTATAGTCTTAATCAAGTGGTAAGAAGAAAATGCTTTTTCAGTTGGAAGTAAACAACATTTACTGATGCGCGGTGTGAAGAGAAGATCCGTAAACAATTTTTTAACGCGAATTTGTCGATACTGAAAGCTCTGCGCGGTATCATACTCTTATTCCTAATGTTTACCTATTTATTAACTTTTCAAATCCCTGGGGGCAATCCCCTTTTTTTTTTTTTTGATTAATTAATTAAAATAATTAAAATAATAAATATTATTTTATTTTTCAACGCAATTTCAATGTCTTTTGATACACGCCGCAACATTGAGTCCGAGGTGCTATTTTCAGAAAGTTGTACAGGTGCGGATATAAGGACAACAAAATCGTGCAACTTGTCATGCAACAATATTGCGTTGGAAGTTTCAGAATAAATGTTGCTGGTATTACCACTTCGCGCGCAACAAATTTTTTTATCATTCACATATTTTTTTCCGGTGTTTTGATTGGCTGAGGAAACTGCAAATAACTGCGTACAAATAATATT
>WUAP02149866.1:0-11032 GCA_015163945.2 Stichodactyla helianthus
TCCATACTGCGCCTCAGCTTTCAAGGGAATGTCTCGGGGGTATGGTTAGTGTGTTCACAGAATTTTTGCATAAATTATCGTGGCAGACGCGGGTTCGAATCCCGCTGGATCCATATCACGTTTTTCCTTTTTTTTAATTTTTTCTTTTGCTTTTTCCCTTTTCTGTCTTTCTTTTTTCTTTCTTTTTTGTGTGTGGTTTTAAGTATGGCAACCCAATCTTTTTGCCTGAAGCTTTTGCTCTTCTTCACAGTAGCCATTTCCTACACTGTTCCATTGATTTTCTTGGAATTTTTGCTCCTGGAATGTCTTCTTCCTTTAGAATATTGCTTTCTTCCGGACACACTCAATTTGGTGCCAACGTCATTTTTTTCGTGTCCCTCCAAACAATCCATAGATGCTTAGCGAACTCGACTAGAACCCAGTCTTCCGCTCCATTTGGGAAAAATCTATCAAACTAACAGACTCACCTTGCGCGACTAAGAATAAAAGTATAAGAAGAATCAGAAGAACAGCGTGCAAGCCAGACCGGAAGTATCTCCAGTAGAGACCAGCTGATATCGTTCCTACATTACGATCCTCATTCGATGTGGCTAAACCTTTTCCCGAAGTCGTGTTCGAGCAATCGCTCTCTCGTCTGTCGGGCTTGGCTGTTTTTTCGCTTTCTTTGGTTGACTCGGTCCCGTGTATTGCGTAATACTTTTCGTTTCCGAGTTTGAGTTCTTCCTCTATGGACTCGAGATCCAGCCCCGATTCCTGGGGAAATATGAAACACAGCGCGTTAGTATCCTGGATGTGGTTTAATTGGTCTACTTTACATATTCTTGTTGACCCTCTTGAGGAATTCCTTCATCGTGTCCTTCCCAGATTTTACCACCGCTTGCAACTCGCGGTGTTGACCAGAAATAGCTTTCTACTTGTTTACTGCCAAAATAAATCAATCTCTTGTGCCCTTATAGAGACAATTTTCACCACCCACCCCCCTCCCGTTGTTCGAGGCAGTTTGCTCACCTGTAATTGGAAGTAGTCTCCCTCGTGCTCAACTGTTCCCTTGCTATCCAATATCATAACGTAATCAGCATTCTTCAGATACTGAAGCTGATGTGTAACCAAGACGCGAACCTTGTTGCTAAGCATCCCCGAAATACACGTCTCAAATATGTGCTTCCCTACTTTAGCATCAACGGCGCTCAGAGGATCATCAAGAAGATAGATGTCAGCATCTGCGTAGACTGCGCGAGCGAGGTTAACACGAGCCTTCTGGCCTCCACTGAGACTGGCTCCTCGTTCACCAAGGGTCGTCTGATCACCTTCAGGCAATCTTTCGATGTCTTTGGTCAAATCGCAAGCCTCTAGCGTTTCTTTGTATCTCTTTTCGTCGTAAGGCTTGCTAAACAAGATATTCTCTCTGAATGTACCACTGAACACCCAGGCTGTCTGTGGGACATATACAATGCTTCCTTTCCTTTGAACCTCTCCTGAACTTGGTATCAACTCTTCCAGCAGAGTCAGGAGCAGCGTGGACTTTCCACAGCCAACAGGTCCTGTGATAAGCCCCAGTTTGTTCTCGCTTAAGTCCAAATTGATATTCGAGAGAACTGGTGCTTCGTTGAGACCATTCCAGTGGCATGTAAGATCTATGGCTTTGATGTAATTTCCTCCTTCTTTGGGTGTGTGGTCTTTGGATTTCTCTTTCTTTTTACTTCCATTTGCAAGCTCCTCGATGAGTAGGAAGTGTTCGATGCGATCCAACGATGCGAAACAGTCTGCAATCAACTGCATACCGTCTGTCAACCCGTAGACAAGAGAACGTCTGTTCTCGCTCAGCAGACCAACCATAGTGAAGATGTTGAATGGTGTGAGGCGTGTTCCAGTGAAGACTAGAGTTACGAATGCAATCAGGCAGATAACGCTGTCGTAGGTATGCTGTAAGGAAGCGAAGCTGGCCAGGATACCATATATCTTACGCATGATGACGATCTCAGCTCTGATAGACAAAGAAAGGAATATTCCTCAATAACACTTCTGATGTTAACCTATAAAGGTGTTGTTACAATAGGCGATGTCGTGCAACTTGAGCAACAAAATTGCGAGACAAGTTTCAAGGAAAATTGCCTAGTGTATCAGCACCTTAAATACTGGGTTGCTTGTGGCAAACAGTGTAAAAGGCCGTCCGTTTTTTTTTTTTTTTATCCGTCACAAATCGCCGTCTCGGCTTCAATGCGCATGCTCGCCTCAAGACTGGTGCACAGCACAGGCAACCCAGTTTGCGCTCTAAGGCCCTGTTATTCATATGGAGGGCCCATTTTGCTGAGATCTCGGTTCAGCCTGAATTCTTTGTAAAAATTTCATCGCGTTTATATGAGAAGGCGGGCTGGCTCGCTTACCGAGCCCGCTTACCGGGCTGGCTCCATATAAACAGGGTCTGAGAGCGTCTTGCTTCCAATTACATTTTAAGGATGGCTGTATTGTGTCAATTTTTCTTACCTTCTAATTTTCCTAACAGCGTCTCGATAAGGCCATTCCCAGGCATACATCTTAACAGCCCTTATCCCAGTTATAATCTCATTCATCACCTCGAGCCTGCGATCAGTCACGCGCGCGGACTCCATGCGCAGCTTAGCAACCCAGCCTGTCATCTCGGCCTCGTAGGGAATGAGAATGAGAGCGAAAGCGAGGCCAGTGACAGCTTGCCAGCCAATCAGAATCCACAAGAGAATCCCTAGCACTACGAGGTCGAACGGAGAGCGTAACGAAGCGAACAGATTCTGTGTTGCTAAGTCAAGTCGTTGAATGTCATTGGATACGAGGTTTATCACGTGACCTGAACTGATTTTGGCAAGTTTGCTTTGAGTCATGCGTAACACCTAAAAAGGAAACATGTTCACATAGTTTTGTTAAGGAAAACGTCAGATATCAACATACCAATGGCATTTGATTTGGTGGCTAACGTCAGCTCAACAATAATTGTGAATCCTTACCTTATATGCACCGAATTGTAATTTATCCCAATTCTACAAGTGTCCTATCGGCAGAGATGCGGTATTATATATTTATTTGTGCACGGGATCAAAAATGGGCTTATATTACGTCTGCGCAATTTCCAATTAACCCCGGCGTTTAACATCTGCAAGATATCGTCTCTAGCAACAAACACTTGTAAAATATCAGGCAAATTATTTCATAAACCAGTTTGGTTAAATAGTATTATAGCACCGGACTCAATTGCTGTGTTCTTAATGTACTCTCAGTTCTAAACTTAGTCATTCGAAAAGCTACGAGAAAAGCTACGACTGGCACCGCTTGACATGTTTTTCCTAACTTTATATTTGCATGCGTTCCGGGGGGGGGAGGGGGGAGGGAGAAGGAGGAATAATCAAATCGGAAAAACCGTTGCTATGTTACATCACGCCATTATTACCAAAAATGTTATTTTCCAAAAACAGATTCTTTAGCTATATATCCATCATAAACGTCACTCACGACAGCTCCTTAGTGTCGGATATTTTATTAGTATTATACTTGATACGGCTCCTAGCAACCAGTTGAATCCGTCTCCAGCTGTTCAAATCATAAACAAGCGTGGCTAGCAATTTAACCATAAAAATCTGCCTCTTTTTGAATAATCATGAATCATTAATACCGTAATATACTCTTATAATTTAATAACGAAATATTAAAATAAAATTGATGACAATAACATTTAAAAAATAAAATAAAATAAAATCGAAAAAAGGTGAAAAAAAGTAGTTTCCATGGCAATGATTTTTTTTTTTTTTTGTGGTTTTTGCTTTTTGCTTTTTTGATATTCTAATTCCGTCGAGTGGTTTGATTCTGACTACAGATCGATTTTACTCTTCCTTCTTTTTATAGGTTTTCTAATTCCAATAAAGTATTAATAAGGTTGCGATATAGGAATTCCTTCGCGGCAAAAGATCCACTGAAGTTCATGGTCAGTCTTCATGAGTTTTCTTAATTGCCTCATTTTTTATTTATTTATTTATTATTATTTTTATGATCGCTTAACCCATCAAAGCTGTTATCACGCTTTATAATTTTTTAAATCTCTTCTCTAAGCCCCTTTCTGTCCTCTTACAAATTAGTTGAAATTCCTAATAGTTACGGCTGAATTAAAGTTTAGCTCGACATTGATAAAGTCAGTCATCTTCAAAGTTTGAGTTCAAATGGTGTCTTTTTTCCTTTTTATTCAATTTTTGGTTTAGCTTTTGCCAGGCAATAAAAATCATAGCTAAAAATGAAGTTATTAATGTCTAAAAATATCTACTTTAGCCATGAATTAAATACATTTTAATCTTTTGGCGTCAATAGAACCACTCTGCTTTGAAAAAAGCGCTTTTGAATAGCTTTAAAAACGCTTCCATAAACATTTACTTTGTTGTGGCAATTTTGATTTTCGACATCAAATATGATCATTTTAGTCAGGATTTCCAAAAATAAGTGTTTGACAAACTCCCAATAAAATTTCAAAAGATCAGATTTGCTCTCTTAATACATTAGTCAAGATAGTTTTTCTCTATGCTTCAATGGCATAAATAATTTTCGGTCCAGCTATTACTGTTTTGTGACAGTTATCTCAAAGATCTTTAAACTCAGATATAAATCTTCGTGTAGCAAAACGTTCTAAATTAACTGAGTTTCCTTCTGTTTTAGTTCTTACAAAGTTTTCTCAACTACAGAAACTGTAGCGGAGTATTTTGGAATGATTTTAAATGCATCACTAGCTGCAACCGCACCAAGAAACAAAACAACTTGTTGACCTCTTCACGGAAAGATGAATAATCAATTTCTGATTTTTATGTTATAAACACGAAAATAAATATTTGTATTCAAGTATAATTATAGAGTAAAGATCTTACCTTTCTGTACAGAATGCCGGTAGCAGCCGCTCTAAATCTCATCCCTAGCAGTGCAGAACGATTCTGATAATGATGTTGCGCGAGATTTCTACCCAAAGAGGTTATGCATATTCCAGTTGGTAGAATATACTTAAAACTCGCTCCTAAGTCTCTTATACCCATTAAATAAGAAATTAAAAAGCCTAATAGAACAGGTAAAGTCATTCTGTTGGCCATATCTGTGAGTACAAGCATTATAATGCATAAGTATTCTGACCAAGGTGAAACTCGCATTAATGCCTTCCAAAAACGTGGTCTCTTCCCTTGTTCTTTTTTCTTGAGTTCCTTTGTCCATTCTTTTTCTAATCGGTCTGTGAGAACATCAGATTTATCTTCGTCTAATAAAGGAAATAAGTCTTTTTCTTCTAGGGGTCTTTTGCTTCCAATGACAAAAATCTTGTTCATCCACCAGAAGGTAATCTTAGAGAAGATGTTGGCGTTGCGTTTTGGGTTGACATTTTTTTCTTCTTCTTCTTCATTGTGCAGCTTTTCATAGGATGTTTTCCCCATTTAAAAGCGTCAACTTTCCCAAAGCTTTCTCCCTTATGACACACAAATCCCAGAAGCAGTAAGCCTTTTACCTAAAGAAAGAAAAAGTATTCATTCTGATGTGCGTCGTCTTCGCGGGAAAAGTCTGTGGAGTGTGACAGCGTCATCTGATAAATTATTTTGATAAATAGTTGTACATATTTCTGCCTCAGTGACCTTTTGCTAAAAATAAAGGCATAAAATGAGTACTAAATCAAAAATGTTCAACATAGTATAGAGGATAGTTAGAATAGAGTATAATAAAGGCCGACAAGAACAGGGATAAAGAAAGATATAGCAAGAAGAGTAAAATGCAGCCATACAGCAAATAAAACTAGTTTTTATTCGTAGTCTTGAAAAACAGCCAGAGCAAAACTCTGAAAGAGACCACGATGTTGTAAAAATGGAAATATCAGAATTGAACAAATGGGAAAATTTCTCTTTCAAATATAATTGATTTTCTTTTGAATGTGTAATTTTCCCCCCCAGGTTTATAAAAGTGGATCCAAATGAAAATAAATACGTGAAATAACAGGAGAACTTCAATTTTGAAATCTCCCATTTCAGTGGTGATTCTTTCAAGAAACTCTACTAAGAACGTTTCATTTTTCGTCAAAAATCTTTGAACTGAAAAAAAGATTATTTGATTAAGTTTTAAAGTTAAACCCTAATTCGCATTATAAATAATATTATTTTAAACTTTTTAATGATAACTGATCCAAATTACGTAACTTTTAGTCCTTCAATATTTTACTGTGGAAATTATTTAATTTTCATCGTGTACTGATGACATTTGATTAACGTGGACGTTAGGCAAATACTTAATTTCAATCAAGATAAGTGTTTCATAAAATAGAAGACACGAAGCCGACGAACGCGTTTTTTCATGTTTAAATGGTTGAAATACCTGCTAATAGATCGAGAAAGCTTAACCATATTTTTTCGCTTCTTCCCACTTTCGTAATCACACATTTTATAACCACTGTTCGTCTAGAAGCTGAAGTTGCTCTTCAAATTAATAAACCAAACTTCTTGATTTATTATGTACATATTTTGCTAAGATTTTTAAGTCTCTTCTCGGATAATTGTTTAGGTTTCGAGGAAATTTCCTCGCTGTTATACAAAGCCATTTCTCTTTAGGGTGATCATTTCTATGGGATCACTTTACTAACACCACAGGTCTACCTGTTTCGATGTTTTGTAAACTTTTTTCGAGGAAAGTCACTCAAAATGATCAAAAACAGTTTTAGTTTTACACATTTGTTTCTATTCATCTAAAACGTACACATTTATAAATTTATTGGCTTCAATTTCGAAATTTTGGCATGATGAAAAACATTACGAAAGGAGAAACGTTTTCATTTGTTTAAACAAAGTTCTCTTGTTTTGCCCTGTCGCGTATGGTGTCCAAGTATCAACATAAACTGAGTACAAATCTATTCAATATTAAAGCCATTTTCGAGGATGCGCCATATCGTGTAGAAAATATTGTATTTTTAGCGTGTATTTTTGTTAAGTTTAGAAACACTAACAAAGAGGACCGAGAAAAAAGTTTTGCCAACACACTTCATGACGAAATGCGTTCACAGGAAAAAACGTAGTAGTCTTTTTGTTTTCTCATACCTGTTAAAGATTATTTCGTTGTCCTTTTTTCATTTTCTCGTCTTTGTTGGCTTCTGTTTTCCCCCTTGACACATCTTTTACGTTGCTTTTGACGTTTTTCTTCAACTTCTAAGAGATTAATGCTGAAAAAAACCAGAAGATCAACCATTCATAAGACCTTATAACTTGATAGAAGGGCAACAAGTGTTAAGATGACGTTGAGAGAAGCCAAGAGGGACAGAAGGGTCTGGGTCGAACACTTGGTGATTACGTCATGATCGTCTTGACGACAAAAGACTGGGGAGAGTTTGGGTGAAGAGGGATTGGTGGAATAAGACAGACAGAGCTTTTGCATTAAGAGATCCAGCTTCTTGTATTGGTAACTATGGAATCCGGGGAACCAGGGCATCAAGTGTGTGGCGTAACCATAAAGTCTGCAACGTCACATGTATGATGGCCGTAATAGACCTCTCATATAATTTGGGTGAAATGTTGATTTCCCATTTCAGACCACGTGTCATTCCCTTGGGAATAAGATTCTTTGTACGAGGTTCATCTATATTAATGTATCTTCTCAAGCGTTTCCGAGAAACAACGAAATAAAACCCAAGGGAATGACACGTGATCTGAAATGGGAAAACATTACACCCAAAGTAATGAGGTCTATTTGGTACAACGTCATTGTCAAGACTTGCCGAAGAACTTAAGTCATTAATCACGGTCGAGAAATTAACAAAACTAATGCAGAAAAACTCAAAAAACCCGTTTCCTTTCCTATTTTTCGTAGCGTTTTTCCAAAGACTTTTTCTTTCCACTTTTCATGGCAGTGTCGCCGTAATCCGAAATCCAGAAAATGTTGGCTTTTGAAATCCGGAATCCAAGACTTGGAATCCGGAATCCAGCATTTAGAATCGGAATCCACAGCTAGACATGTGGCTTTTCGGGAACCTGGAGTCCTGGATTAGTGGTTAAGCATGCTGCAGACAGCTGTGCGATGAGTTTATTGAGCCAGTACATAAAAACTAGATCAAATAGAATAGGAAAAGTAAAATCACTGTACTAAGAATACACTTTTTTACTTAGTTATCGATAATATCACTGACGTGACAATAACCTCCGAAGAATGATTCATTCTGATCAACTCTTTCGTTAAACTCTTGCAGTTTGTCTAAGCTCTTTTCACGAGCAACCATACTCATAGAATTCAGAATCATTAACGATAATATTTACCAAACCAGCACTGATTAATCAATTAATAAACGGGTACTAAATGATAAAATTACTATCAAAGTCTAAACACGGTTTTACAGAACATGAACAATTAACTTGGAATAAAATTTTAACTTGAAGGGCCGTGTTTCCCCCTTCAGCGAGTCCGGGTTTTTACTAGCTTTGTTCTTCGCAAAGATATCTTTTGTCTTTCTTTAGTTTCGATTTATAAAATCAATAATGAATATCAATTAATTTTAAAAAATTATCTTGAGCTACTAGACCCGATTTTTTTCTGTCTTCTTAATGTTAAGATTCTCTCTGCGGCTGGCGTTTACTAGTACTGCATCAATATTAGTGTATATCTTGACTAAAGTTGTTCTTTGAGAAATCCGGTCATAACAAAGGTCTTTTCGAAAGCAAAAGCTCTAAAAGTGAGTAAAAACTGCTCCTGTCAAGTTTCAAACAACTGAGCTGGTTCTGTAATCGCTGAGACGCTGTCTAGGGGTCGAACCACTAAATATCTAAAAACAGCTAATTATGAGCACTACACGGTTTGAAAATTTATATACGAAGTTAACTTACAAACGTAACATCCTCATTAATTGATATTACAAAGGCATGTTGAATCATTTCTTATGTTGCTTTTTAGTACGCGGTGTTAATTATTCAGTTTTAGAAAGTGAAAGATGATGACGCTTCTGCTTAGTTTTGAAGTCGATAGTGAATTCAAAGAGCGTTAACGAGACTGTGCGCCATAACCATCATTCATTGACAAAATTTAACTTTTGGATTGGAGCCGAAAGCTCTGAGTAAAAGAATATTTTCTTTTTGATATTTGAATTGTTTCTGCCCTACGAGCCCTTAGTACCCACCTCCTGATGACTGTCCCTCCTGATGAAATTCGATTGAAAAAGCCCGCCAAACTTCGATCTACTATGGCTTCATCCAGTGACTCTATTTCCAGTACAAATACTAAAGCTTTAATCTTTCAGCCATGGAAAAAACAGCTTCGAAGAAAAGGAACTAGGTTGTAAACCCACTGATGTTTTTTTTAAACTACGCTAGACGAACAAAAAAGAAACCGACAGAAGCTAAAACCCCGCCAACTTTGAAGTCTGTGGGTTTTCTCCTCGTCGCTCAAACGTATCTTCAGGACGTGTTGCAGTCTATATTATCTTTGTTATCTTGCCCACAGAGACCAACGTTTTTCAAAACAGAGACACCCACAAGAATGCTGTTATATTATTTCATGTTTTAACTTGTTGATGTGCCCAAACAGAATATTAATGATGCCACTTTTTTAAACTCAGCTCAGACACTTTTTCCTCATTGGACAGCACGACGACAACCTTGATTATTCTAATCGAACAAAAACATTTCGCTTTTCCTTTTCGTTGTTCGCCCTATTGTCATTCATTAATAGAAATACTTAAGTTTTTTCCACATCTCCCCAGTTACGAGGCCAAGGGTTGCCTCCTGCACTCTGAACATATAAAATCCTTTCTTTTTTAATAAATTTTTTCAATCTGTATCAAAAATAATTCTTAAAGAACAGCTTCAACGAACTCAATACTTCTCTGCTAATTTAATTCTAAAACTGCTCTGTAAATAACTGAAGAATCAAAGTTTTAACTAGGTATCATTAAACTGTGGCTGTGTTCAACAAAATCTAGTATTTGATTATTCAGCTCGGTGCCATTAGCTTTGATAATTTGATCGTTGTTTATTTAGGTTAACTGGCAGTTTCTAGCACGAAGCCCCGGCCCGTGATACGGATAATCTGCTTCGCAGTCGTTATTTGGGTCGGTGTAATGGTACCGGCATACAACATGATGGGAGTAACCTGACAAAGCTTTTGGGGATCGTACAATGGATTTGTTTAACAGAATTCTATCCACTGGAGGGAGGGGGTCAGTTGGCATAACTTGTACTTCATTCATGAGCTTAGCAGCCACTGGCTCTTCAATTTTTCTTCACTATGACTTTACTTTTATCCGCATGGCATCGTAGTGAAGAGACGCCTTTATTCTCCGCTATATAGTGCCTAGACACGCTATCTCCATCAAGACGTGAATTCATAAATATTTCCAAATGATTTGAAAGTGAATGTTCCAGGCTAATGTTTCAACCGAGCCTCAATAAAAGTACCCGCAAATTCAATCATATAAAAACAAGCTTCTCAAAAATTCAATAGCTGTCAATTTTTTTAGCGTGAGTAGCAAAATGTCACTAGCTGTCGGTGTATCATCTCCCAGACAGTCATACTCTAGACATCGAATGCAGCAAGGACACGACACGACACGTCGTGCTTTTCAGTGACAGATCTCTGTGGAGTCTGTTTTCCTGATTGAATAAGTTTTATCTTATCGGATCCTTTGTTATTCAATGAGATACACATTTGTTATTTGATTGCTCTTTCTTCTCGCGCTGTTCCTGTCCTTCTGGGTTTGTTGGCACATCTGTGTCGTTTCATTTTAGAGCTGAACAAACTTTTGTCAAAAACGGGGCTCATGCCGTTTAGCGGAGATTCGCACGTCACACAAAATCTGACGAGCAAGTTTTATAACTTGACGAAACTCAATATGAAATCAATTGGTGTTTTAATCATGATTCAAAGTGGATTCGAGGGTTTTCCCGTCGCGCATGCGCGCTCATTTTGATCCAAATTAAATGCCACGCGACATTCATTTTCAGGAACATAATTAAGGTAATTCCGTAGTTTTGCACTGCGCACCACGGCTGCGCATAATACTGATAACTCCCACTTCGCTTCTTTG
>WUAP02149888.1:0-11027 GCA_015163945.2 Stichodactyla helianthus
ATGTTATTCCTTTCTCACTAAATTACAAAAGTTCTTTCCTCCTATGACAACCTTCTTGCAACTAGGTGTATATATATATACAAGTTGTGAGCAAGTTGCTTGGTTGATTTACACGAAGCAATTATTGTTGTGAGCAAGGCGTATACAGATTACATGCGACAGTTGTAGGCAAGAGTTGTACCGTGGAAACCAGCCTTAAAGGATACGAGCGTTTTCAATCATTTTAGCGTTCTCGTGTGGCCGGGTGAAAACGATGTATATATTACTTATTTAGTATTCCGGATATCTAGTTAGTTGATTCAAGACGGCGGTGTACAAAAAAGATATGACAGGACCTAAGAACTTAGCATTTTAATTTGAAGAGTTTGACGAAAACATTTAACCAGGTCGATTACCATAGTGACGACGTTTATGATTATTGTCTCTCGTTATAAATTATATAAAGTTACTGAGAACATAGACCAAAGGTGACCAAGAGACGTCTTGTACAGGGTGACAAATAGGCAGATGTTTTGAAAATAAAACGCCTTATCTAGACCCACTTTGATGGACTAAGACATCGTATAAAAAAGAGACCAACTCAAAGGAAATAAACATTGATATCGGGTTATAGTCAATTTAAATAAATCCGTAAACTTTTGGGCCACCTCTTGCTTGAGTCTTGTGGCAAATACAAGACAGTTTGGATTCGTTGTATTTTAGATTTGCAGCCGTCTATCATTCCTGGCTGATGCAGGCTGCAGCCTTGATCCAATGCAAGTAATGCTTCTTTCTTCAGTTCATTGATTCTGCCGGCTTTGATAAGTTCTCTTCGATTGTGAAACTCGACTTTTTCTGACGCGTTCCTATTCTTGTTCGCCTCCTTTTCCTCCGGCCTCCTCCTCCTCCTCCTTCTTCTCCGGTGGAGTGTGGTAGACCTTTGTATAAGCAAGTCTTTTACCTTCTTTTATCTGGGAACACAGTTTATGACAGGTGACAACATCAAATAAAAGCTAATTCATAAAAGCCCTCTATAATTTCGGTTTCCGTTGATTTAATCGATAGAAGTACTTTAAGATCCATCCCAGTATGCGTCTAATATATATAGGTCAAATCTACTTAGTCAGCAATTAAAGTAGTTTTTGTTTTTACTGCAAGAAAAGCATCTGTGAAAATCCTGCTGCTGCTTTTCTAAACATGGTGTTTGTCATCATGAATTCTTCGTTTTCACGTTACGTCATCTGGTGGATTTTGCCAAAAGACTTCTCATTAGATCCTTTTGTTCGCGACCACCAGCATGGCCGCCATTTCTTTTGTCTTTTGATTCTCTTGGGAATGGTTGAAAACCATCAATATGTGCAATTGAATTTGCTATTAATATACTTATATATTTTTTATTTTCAGACAAAATGCCTAACGTATTCAATATTGGACGATCACTAGTTTCATCCATGATCATTGTCTTTATATTATTTGTTATATTGAATGACGTTGATAGCAAGGTGAGTAAGAGAACGTTTTTGTTGTGGGATGCTTTGATACCGGTATCTTTGATAGATCATGGCTGCCACAATAATCGAATCAAAAAATTCCCTGACTTTTCCCTGACTAAAGTATAATTTTTCCTGACCCAATAATTCAGCTGTTGCCAATAAACGAGCAGGGGGACTGGTGATTATTGACTTGAGCAGAGACTGGGCAAACTTCGTAGATGGTCCCCGTAACAATGTTATAAACAACTGATATGCTAATCAAATTAAAATGATTCTTCTCATTGGCTTGCAAATTTAGCATATGACAATGATATAAAACCATTATACCAGCTAGGAGGGACCATACATTTTCAAGTATTGTGGGAACATTAAAATTCCCTGACTTTTCCCTGACCTTGAAAAACATATTTTTCCCTGACGTTTCCCTGACCTGTGGCAACCATGTAGATGACCGATCTGCATGTCATCCTGAATATCATTAAGTTTCGGGTCTTTCCATACCGCAAAAAATGGAGAAGTTTCATTTCAAATCGCGACTCATTTTGGCAGTAACCTTTTCTCATTCAAGGGGTATTCTATTCCACAAATTTCTTTCCTTCCTCCCTCCCTTTGTTTCCTTTCCTTCTCCATAATTGTTCCCTAACCCGTTTTCACTTTACTTTCTTTCATTTATCTTCTATAATCCTTTACTTTCGATTGGCTTTTAAGTGGCTTTTAATCTATCGTCTTCTCTTTTGTATCCTTCATTATTTTAGGACAATTCTGAATCCAGTCAAATAGATGTTTGTAGGTTGTGTTTAACTTCATAGATGGTTTGCATCATCAACCCAATTGTAAATTTCCTTATTTTTACCGAGCTTTCGTCCTACGCGGTCATCTTCACGGTAACCCTGAAGAAGACCGCGTAGGTCGAAAGCTCGGCAAAATAAAGAAATTTTACAATTGGGTTGATGATACAAACCATCTATGAATTCTGAATCCTTCCCTTTTTACCAGTGCTACTTTCCTCTGGTCCTCCTACTAGAGAGCGCCAATAGACCTCTTTAGCTTCGTTGTTTGTTTACCCATTTCAGACCACGTGATCACTCTTAGGAGTTGATTCTTTTGTATGTTAATATTTAAACATCTTCATCATAAAAGAACAATTCCCAAGATAATGTCACGTGGTCTGAAATGGGCAATTTGCATACTATTTAAAACCTAGCAGTCATATCCATAATCTTCATAATAATTCAGCTTATTTTCTTGTAGGCTTTGCGATCCTCAAACCCAAGACAAAAAGCAAGTTATTACGCTGTACTTCAGAAAAGCTTTAAATGGATTTCGTGGAAGTTTTGTGGTAAATTAGGAGACGTCTGTAAACCGGGTTCCAGGAAAGTAAGTAACAAGTTTTCGATTTTTTTCCTTTCAAATTCCGTATTTCCTCTTTCTTCAATTTGATTTAAAGTTGTAAAGTATTCATTCCACTGAAACCGTCCGCAAACCTGGCTACATTGCCATACTGCGGGCTCAGAAGGGAAATGATTTAAAACCTGTTTGACCAGTGTGACAACAAATAGAATTTGGAAATGAACACCTGACGCGGCGAAGCACTAGCTGATGAACTCTTGACATTCCTTGATAAGGGCCTCTTTTTGAGATGATCCATGTAATTGTGATAATGAGCGTCATGGCAAGGTCTGACAATTTCTTCAAGGGCTAAAATCGATGCAACCTTGTTCTCCATGGTTATTGTACGATTCTGGATCCTCATTGTTTCAAAATTATCGAGAGGTCAATGGGGGGTTTCCCTCTCAAAGAATAACATTCCTTCATTTTATGACTCGTCTTTTTTGAATTGTCAAAAAAAAAAAAAAAAACATTTACACCTCTTCCTGCACCAACCTTCTCCTTCTACTCAAAGATGAGGTACTTATCATGTTATCATTCATTAGCAGGGGGAAGGGAGTTCATTATAAGTTGCAAGAAATAATCAGGTCCCTCCCCCACCAAAAATGCGCGCCCACTCCAAAACACTTGCAAAATTTTTGATACTGCGCCCCTTTCTAGAGGTGCATAAAAAAAATGACTCTCCCCCTATTTACAACCCCCTCCCCTCCCCTCCCCTTCCCCACGCTAATTAATGATAAGTCCCTGAGTACGCGAAAAACATTACTTTTAACAAAGTCCAAAATAACTCTACGTTCCCGGGTTTTATTCAGCATCCTTTCATTTTGCTTTCTATCGTACTTCTCATATATGTACACTGACAAAAATCAGATTTGCCGCAGATTGTTCCGTGTCCCCCAAATTACATCATCTTTTCAGCATAAATCTCCTCAATTTCAAACAGCTTGCTGATTTTTTGAACTAAGGGATTTCGATGGATGTTGTGACAGACAGACAGACAGACATGATTTTATTGCCACCTTATAACATAAGTTACATCAGCGACTACCCAATAAATATAAGATAAATAAGATAAATTATATAGTTAATGATTATATATAATATATATCCACACATTTGATTTCACTTCACTAGGGTTTTTCTTTGCTCGAAACAATCATATATAAATTTTGCGGCAAGCCGTGCAGTTGTTGTATGTGGATTGAAGATACTACTAAATAATTGATTATCCATAATATTTGACTCTAGTGAAAAACGACCTGTGTGGAACACACTAGTCAATGACAACCCCGCTCCCCCCCCCCCCCGTCCCCCGGGGCTGGGCATAGAATTAAGGCTGCCGCAGGACCGGGGATTTAACGCGCATTTAACAACGCGAATGCACGGGGGTACGGGGATTTAACGCGTACTTCGATCTGCATCCTTCAATAGTTTTAACAATTTTAACAGCGACAACTTGAACAATTTTAACAGCAAATCTTTCTCCGACGACCAGAGAAAGTGCTAAATTTAACACTACATGAATGTTAATTTCCCCGCTGTCTCGGGGAGTCCAGGGGTGGAGGTTTCAATTCACTAGTGCATTACAAACTATATAAACGTGCTGATGGTGTCATTTTGTTTCTCTTAAAGCACTGCTGTGCCGCTGGTTTCACTTGCGTGCTGCCTCTCAAACAACAATACAAGAATATCCCCCACAAGCCTCGGTTTGGAAGATGTAAGCCAGCCCCAACTATACCGATGAAGTATCGTGAAATTAATGCGTTAGTTAACCCAACCACGAAAAGAAGTTTAAAATCTTCTTGAAAATACAAAGGACTAAGAATACCCCATCAAACAGAAACATTTAGACGATGCTCATGACAGAGTGCACAACACAACATCTGAGTTAAACGAACCAGATTAGATTCACAAAACACGGCCGACTATCGCTCTATCGATTTCCGACATGCAGGCCATTCGTTATTTATTTATTTTTATTTTGCCTTTTATGCAAAATAAACTTCAGTATGCATTTATGTTTTAATTTCTTCATGATTAACATTTAAAAAAAAAAAGCAAAGAGAAAAGCAGATATAGATAGGAAAATTCAACAGAGGAATATCTGAATTTTAGAAGATGAATAACCTCGAGTTATGATGACCCTTAATTAATTGGCTTCAACACTAAGCCAACGCGAAGATACTGCTCATTGTCCAATCAATCACAACACTCCCTTAATATGCCTAGAATCCCTTTGGGTTACTCCTTAAGATCAGAGTGTTGTAGTTTTTTCTGGGGATGTGCATAAAACCATAACTGGGCTAAATGAAAATACTACACAAAAATGATCATGTTTACAAGAACAAAATGTATCTTGCAATAAATAATCCATGAAAGATATCTCAAATATGTTGCTCTCTAGTGAGAAATCATATTAAACCAAAACATAATTCTTAAGTTACAATATTATCAAAATTCTCTGAGCTCTGAAGCTCCACCCTTCTCCACCTCATAAATTTGTGCAGCCACTTTTAGGAGGAAGAGGTGTAGTATGATGATTATGATTGTGCTGATGAATGTTAATGATGTTGACATGGTTGTACTGATGATGATGGTGGTGGTGATGGTGGTGGTGGTGGTGATGATGCTGGTGGTACTGATTATGATGACAATGATGGGGATGGTGGTAGTGAGGATGATGATGATGATGATGATGGTTGTGGTGGTGGTGGTGGTGGTGAGTATGAATGCTGACCACAATGATGATAATGATGGTAATATTGATGATAATTGATGGTGGTGATGATAATCATGATGACAGTGATAATAATTTTGATGGTGATAGTGATGTGATGATAAGAGCAAATTTCATATGCCTCTGAAAAGCTTGCAGCAGGAACATGGACATAAGGCACATTAACGCACAGTAACAGCAAGGCACACTTATGACTCTGACTGTCACACAAGCTTTTCAGTTGTATGAAATCTGCTCCATGGTGGTGGAGGTGGTGATGGTGATGATGATAGTATAGATTCTGCTGCTGCTTATGATGATAATAATAGTGTCATGATTATGATCACTTTTTTCTCTTTCAAGTCCCTTGATAGACCTAATAAACCTATTTACCCATGGGTGATGGATATAATAAGCTTAAACACTGTATGAATTGGTGGTTGTAAACTGACGTTTCGGACGTTAGTCCTTCCTCCCATGGGTTTGGTGTATGTCAGGATCAAGGAACAGGAACAAGACAATATGTCATTCTCTTGGGTGTTAATAATACCATTAGTATTGCTGGAAGGTTTAGATAAATTAACATGGAGAATTAATGACATGCAGTTTGAAATGTCCAAAGTAGAAATGTCTATTGGTCTTAAATTACTTGCATGGATTAAACTTACCATTTTTTCCTGAATGGGAAAAATCATTGGCATGCCATCTTGTACATGCATTTGCCCTCCCTCTCTGAAATGATTAGTGTCCCATCTTGTAAACAATTTCAGTAACTGATAAAAAATAAATAATAAAGAAAATTAAAATGAATGAAAGGGATGAAGGAAGGAAAAAAGAAAGAAAGAACAAATGTTGTGATAAACAAGAACTAGACTTTTTCCTCAACGTTAAAAATTTAAATACTATTTGAGACACGTCTGTAGTATCATTAAGCTTTTTGGATTCAGATAGACTTGCATGCAAACTTTCGCACTTATTCGCCGCGGTAGGTCTTTAAAATCGCTTGGATGGTTACATGAACTTCAATGCTTTCAAACAGACTATTTTTAATCTAATAGATGTGCTGCTAGGATACGAATTCTGGTTGACATGGCTTACTTCGTCTTGTTCCTTACCTGCAAATGCATGTATCCTTGTTCCTTACCTGCAAATGTGTATGCAAAGAACCCATGACAGAGAAGAAAGGTTAGAAAACGTCGGGAATATCAAGACAAGCATTCAAGTGGTCGAAGAATTGTGTGTCGTCGTTTTTCTCATTGATAAAAACCGCTGTGATCCTTGACCACAGATTCGCTTTCAAGCACAGGAAGCCCAGGTTTAGTTTTTTTTGCTTCCAAACTTTAACGACTGGGAAGTGGAGGGGAGGGGATGACGTGGGGAGCGTAATGTGCGTTTGATAGTAAATTTGTAAATTACTAACTAGAAATTAAAATGTTTAATTAAAATTTTATCCTGACTGACTGTTAGAGTGTGTCGTTTGGTCACACTGTTAAATAGGTGACGTCACATAAATTAGAGAAGTTTATTTTTCTTTTAGAACAGGCGGGATAACAAAAATTTGAATCTACGAGTAAGAGGTTATTAAGATCAAATATAATCGCGTCTCCATACAATTTATCTGGTAAAGTAAAAGCCCCCAGTTTTTAAGACCGTTACTCGCGCAAGAGTGTGTTTATTATCGCATCACTGGTCGGCGCAACTCCTTTACAGGTGTATTGACAGGAATCGCACCGGAATATTTCACAGGAAAATAATTTTTTCGCTTCCCAAATTGGGAATAAATTGGAAAATGCTACCAAATCCAATAATGGAGCATGAATATTCCAATATTCCTTGGATACGAGAAAAATATGGAATATACACGAGTGCTGTTCGAAGTGCTCAGGATAAGATGCTCAGGATTAATAACAGCGCTAGTAGACTTCCTCTTCTTGTTTCGTAGTTGTTGTTGTTTGTTCGTTTGTTTTGTTGTTGTTGTTGTTCTGTTTTGTTGTTTTTTGTTTTGCTCATTTGTTTGTTTGTTTGTTTTTTCCGAAAGAAGAAAGATAAAATCGAAGAGAAAAAAAGAGAAAATTTATGTATTCATCAAGTAGCTATCGGTGGTCACCCATTCGAGTACTAACATAGCCCAACGGGCTTGACTAACTGTTTTCAAAGCACAACGCATTTAACCACTGGTCTATCGCTTTCAAAGAATTACCACAACATTGCATGCGAAAACAATGCACCACAAAGACTAGGTTGTTTTTCTCTTTCAAATCAGCGTGAACCGTGGTTAGAGCAAGGGGTTGGTCGCATATGGTCTGGGGGCCGGCCAGCCAGCCTCTCCCCTGATGCTTCGGCAAAGATTCTCGAACCCCTAAGATGACGGAACGGCACTTAATCGCCGGTCAAGCTCGGAAATCTATACTGCGCCTCAGCTTTGAAGGGAATGTATCGGGGCTATAATTAGTGTATTCACAGTATTTTTGAATCAATTAACGTGACAGACCCGGGTTCGAATCCTGAAAGTTAAGGGTCACATTTTTAGTTCTTCAGTTTCCTTTTTCCTTACTCTTCTTCTTCCCCCCGCTCCCTTTTTTCCCCTTTCTTTTGTATGTGTGTGTGTGCAGTATGAGGTTTTACTTGTGGCAATCAAGACAACCTTTTTGCCTGAAGTTTTTGGCTCCTCTGTACAGTAACCATCTCTTCAACTGAATCACACTACACTGTTCTATATTGATTCTAGGAATTTTTGCTCCCGGAACGTCTTCTTCCTTTAGAATATTACTTTCTTTGGACACGATTGAACACTATGAATTTGGTGCAGACGCCATCTTTCTCAGTCCCTCCAAACAATCCATAGATACTTTGCGAACTCGATTCGAACCCAGTCCTTCCCTCGATTTGAGAAAAGCGAATTTGGGAAAAAATCTAATGGCTCCTTTTATGCGTCTCCAAGTTCGTCCCGTATATAGAAGAACACATAAGAAGTTCTTCACGTTGTTCGTCTTTCAGGACGTATAATATATAATTGTGCGTCTGGACACACCTAATGCGTCCTTCTTTCGATCCTTCTTTACACGAGACGAAATTGGAGGCGCATAGAAAGACGCATGAGACGTTTTGGCCCAACTTCGTCCTGCAACGCGTTATGTGTCTCTAGTATAAAAAGGGACATTGTTCTACTTGTTGTTTATTTTGACTATTTGGCGGTTTACATACTCATGTTAATTAGCACACTATTTCGGCCTCAAAGTACAGAAAATACATAATGCACTACTTATACTATTATACTTTTCTCTAAAATGTACTTTCCGTGGATAAAAGATTTCTGGGGGAAACTCAGGATAAAAGGAGCCAGAAAGATAAACTGCGGCTTTTATCGAATGCATAAGGGCTATTTTCGCCAATATTAGCGCGCAAAGGTGTATAAATGGGTGCGCAATGCCAGACTGTTGAGTAGTCTGATTTAACAATTAAAACAGCCCCAAATTTGCACACCCCCTCAAAAAGAAAAGAAAAAAGAAAAAAGAAGAAGAAGAAGAAGAAAGAAAAGATAGAAAGAAAGAGAGGAGGAGAAAAAGAGAGGAGGAGAAAAAGAAAGACAGCAAGGAAGAAAAATAGAAATAGACCAAATCCACTTGCGCGTAATATTTTCCTATTTCAGACCAGGCGAAACCTTGACAATCTGATATATATTCTTTGAGGTTCATACATATATTAACGTATCTTCTCGCAGCCTCAGTTGAATGTTGAATGCTTTGTGTTTGACAACTGGACTGATGCATGCCAAAGTCACATTGTTATATATTCATATACTTTTTTTATTTTTCAATATTTAAAAATGCCAGTTGACCTTTAGTAGCTGTTGTCAAATAGCTAAAAAGGCATGTACAATATTTTCCAATTTGAAAACCAACATAAACAAAATGCCATGAAGGCATCAATATTTATAAAAGATTAATTACTGTCTTATGTTAAGCAATGGGCCATTGCATGTATCCTCTGCACCCTTCACCCCTCCCCCAGTCGAGGACATTTCTTTTTATTTTTTGTTTTAGCACACTCCACAGGATTTGTTCATGGTTTTCTACCATACCCTAGGACTTCCACTTATTAATTTTTAACCTATACCCCAATTTTGTACCCTGGGTTCCAGAGGCTATTTACTTTCGCTCCGGCGACTGTTTTTCGGATGCGACATCATGCCCGAACTACAGTCGCCAGAGCGAAAGTAAACAGGAAACCAAGGTATCAATTTTGATGATTATGGTTAACACCAGAACATCCTGATGCCCCAAGCAAGGGTGTACCAAAATGAAATGCAACAGCCCATTGAGAGGTCGCTCCATGTGAGGAAATCCAGAATGGTGCTGGATTTGGATTCCAAGTACTGTATTTCTAGATTCCTAGTGATGGATTCCAGATTCCAGATTCCAAAGCCAAACTCCTTTTGGATTCTAGATTCCAAGTATTGAATTACGTAGATTTCAAAAGCCAAATTTATGTGGATTCCAGATATCCTTTTTATATATTCCTCTTAATTAACTTTGATTATTTAAAACAATAACCAATGGCCCCTCTAATAGCTGTTATTACAGTTGCATGCAAATGAGAAAACCTTGTTGTAAAAATCATCCAAGCGAGGCTATCGGGTCGATACAATGCTTAACGGGTCATTAGCATCTCATTTGAATGCAACCGTAATAACAGCTATTGAATTGAGCCTTTCCTTCTGATTAGTAAACCTGCATACTAGAAAAGCAAAACTTTGAATTCAAAAATTGAAAGATTAAAAAAATTAAAGTGTTTTTGTATGTTATTGTGCTTTCAAAGTTTTGCTTTACCAAGGCAGTTTGAAATAACTACTGCAGAAATAAACATGCTGTATGACTGGATAAATGTATGTAAAAGAGATGTGGTATGCAGTAGACCTTATTAATCTATACTGAAAAAGTCATTCAGTTTTCCAGAATTCTGATCTTACTGCAAAGTTGCTGTTGGACCTTAATAAAAAGCTAGAATGAAGGGGATTCTGAAAATATGTTATTACTCAATAACTTTGCATAACTGTAGCAATCATGTGCCTACATAAGGTCCTCAACCATCACAATGGTGTGATAGAACAATGGGTTTATTCAACACATCTTGTGTAATCACGCACACAAGAGAGGCTTGAGACATATTTGCATGTTATAATTAATACAATTATGCAAAGGGTCAATAGATAACAAGTTAAAACAGCTATAGCTGATATAATAATTTGTGCGAAAAGTATCATATAACTGATATACATAACATAATTTTCCAAGAAGCTCCTTCCGACAAACTTCATGTTGATACCTTTTTGGTTAAATTGAACCAACAAATTTCCAAATATGACATATATTATTTTATTATATAGACATGAGTGAGATACTGGAAAATAAGCCATTCGTAAACGTGATACGAAACTACATCCGGGAACC
>WUAP02149899.1:0-25849 GCA_015163945.2 Stichodactyla helianthus
ATATTCATGAATACATTTTAGGGACCGCTATTCGCTTGTTAGGTACCGCTATTCGCTTGTCAAATAATACCATATATTCAATACGTACGACAGACCCATCTCTGTTACTCGTATTACCACCAATGTACGCAACTTGTCATGCAACAAAAATCGATGTTGCAAGTTGCGTTATTTTGTTGCATGAAGTAGAAAAAGCTTCTACTTTTTGCAACAAGCAGCCACAACCTGCAACATCGATTTCTGTTGCGTGACAAGTTGCGTACATTGGTGGTAATACGAGCAACATCGCTCTAAAACTTGCAATGCTCCTTTCCGTAGTTTCCCACAATTCTTCAGGATTTGCGCGCGCATGCGGGGTCAGGGTAAAAAACATTGAAAACTGATCGTAGTTTTGAGGAAATTCGTCCACTGTGTCTAAACAAGAACAGGAAAAGCTCTGTTATTCAGATATCCTATTTGGTAAACCCATTTACATCCTTCTATCGCATTTTAATCTACATTTGATAAAACGATGATTGTTTCCCCCTCAATTTCCGAAGTCTCCTTCATATTGCCTCTGACTAAATCAAGGAGAATTATGGGTACCTCCGAGAAGATGCATGCAGCAATATTGCGCAGCAAGTTGCACATTTTGTTGCTCGTATTACCGCACATGAAATACTTCTGGTAAAATTGGAAAAATTAACTTACTCTAAGAACATTTCTGAATTCATTGATCACCAAGTAGCTATTAGTGGTCACCCATCCGAGTACTAACCCAGCCCAAACGGGCTTGACTCACTCTCTTGAAAGCACAACGTATTTAACCACTCGTCTATCGCTTCCAACGAATTACCATGACAATGCATCAGAAAACAATGCACCACAAAGACTAGGTTATTTTGCTCTTTCAAATCGACGTGAACCGTGGCTAGAGCAAGGGGTTGGTCGCATATGGTCTGGGGGCCGGCCAGCCTCTCCCCTGATGCTTCGGCAAAGATTCTCGAACCCCTAAGATGACGGAACGGCACTTAATCGCCGGTCAAGCTCGGAAATCCATACTGCGCCTCAGCTTTCAAGGGAGTGTCTCGGGGGTATGGTTAGTGTGTTCACAGTATTTTTGAATAAATTATCGTGGCAGACCCGGGTTCGAATCCCGAAAGGGTCACATTTTCAGATTCTTTATTTATTTATTTTTATTCCTTTCCCTTTTTTTTTTATCTTCGTTGGGTTTCAGAAACGTAGCTCTCCACTTGCATCAAATGAAAAATATGCGAAAGTTTTCAATCTGTTATAGATCGGTCAATCTCTTTACTCTTACAATTTCTCCGTTTACCATTATTCTGTATAAACAAAACTAAAAATACATTCTCATCAAGATAAAACATTTTATTTTCATAGTTATGTACAAATTGGTAAAATAAAGTTTATGTACTTGAGTTACGATCACACGCACAAATTACTCGTCACCACTCCATCCCCTCCCCTCCCCCCCATTCCGTGCCAAGAGCTCAACCTCTGCGCCACCCTTAATTTCAAAAACAAGATATGAACTTTAAAAATAAGTGTCTCTCTTCTATATAAGGATTTGTTATTATTTTTCTAATTTTAAAAACATATTTCTATATTATTATATGACAAGCACGCACTCTCATTGGCCAATGTGCGGTCCATAACTTACCGTACGGACCACCAACCTTATTTTTGTGTTCGCCTTGCCATATAATAAACATCTTATTAACCTCGCTTGCTCGGTCCGTACGTAAGTTATGGAGCCTCGTTTTTTTCACCTTTTTAGAGCAGATTTCGTATCACTGTGAAAAGGTCGCGGCACGAACAGAAAAATTCCAGAAAACATGACGGCCCGTGCGCTACGCTCTCTGGCCATAAGGCAGTGGAAAAAAACTCGGTCCATAACTTCTGGTACGGTCCTCATGCTTGGCTAATAAAAGGTATTTATTGCTTCCTGTAATATATTTAAAAATATATATGAACTACTCCAGAACGATAGTTTCATGTAAAATGCAAAACCAAGTTCGAAAAACATTTACCAACAAAAATTCAACGTTAAGACTATAAAACGTCTTTCTGATATTTGCAGTTGACTTCCAAAGTGTTTGCTGTATCGCCGTAGGGTAACATTTTTTCCGTCCGACGTTGTTTGCGCATGGGATACTGAGGCTATTTTAATGGAATCTGCTGATAGCTAAAAATGATAATTATCCATGGGTTTCTAGTTAATGTTCTTCTTAAAATTTCAGCTTGCTAAAAGGTTGAAAATTTAATTTGATAATTTCCGCCGTTATTCTTATAGTGAAAAGGTCTAGCTTTTCAACTGACGTCTCGAACTTTTGCCGTTGTTTTTCTTCACGTTAAATCATAATACTCCTCTTTCTTTATCCTAGAACGTCTTTCGCTTCCATCTTGATGGCCAGGATTATCAAGAAGCTTTGCAACAGCCATCTCAATATCCCCACCAGCAGAACAAAGCGCGCTCAGGATATCTTCAAGACTTGCGTCCGGCATGACGTCACGAACTGCCACTATTTTGGCTTCCTCGTCATGATTGGTTGAATTTCCTGGCGCATATTTTCTTTTGCTAGCACTGGCGGGCGAGGAGAAGTGACCATTGTAAGCGGAGCTTCCTCCAGGCAAACTTGTGCTTCTGCTAGAACTTGCTTTATCGTTTGAGGTACCAGGCGATTCGTCGAACGGGGACTGATCAAATAAATAATCCTCTTGGGAATCATCAAGCAATTCCACGTCTACAGCTTTCTTCGCTTTTTTATGGTTGTTTTCTTCAATGATGTCGTCCACCTCGATTGCAACGTACGGGGCGCGCCTCTTAGCCCCCGTTTTTTTGGGCGACTCATCACATTTTCCCACGAAATTGATTTTTGGCGCATGCGTAGTTGGGGCTGAGTCACATCTATTAGACTGTACTGTCGGCGCATGCGTACGTTTGGGCGAGTCAGAGGACTTCTTTGTAGAGGTAGATGTTACTCTATTCTTTTTGGACGTCGCTGGTTTACTGCGCATGTCAGTTAATGGTAGTGAGCGATCTTGATTGATTAGGCGCAACATTTGGAAATCTCCATTCTTGACCCTTTCGAAAGAAAAAGAGGGCATTTTGAATTTGTAGAGACTTGATGATAGAGAAAGCGCCAATTATTGCGTACACCGATAGGACAGGAACCCAAGGAGACCATTTCCATGCGTATGCCATTTATTTCGGGGGAAGGAAGGGAAGACTTAGACAGTCGGTGGCTTAAATACCCAATAGTTGTCACTGTATGGCCCTTCTCTACCTGGTTAAGGGGCCACCTCACCTTTGGTGCAACTCAGCTGTTATAGACGCCAAGTATTCGACCGTAACTTCGATATTTTCTGTCTTAATTAACGTGAAATCTTTATTTTTTTCTAGTTCTTGGATTGCGATCTGTTGTAACAAAAACACACAGTAAGGATTAGAATATCCTACAAGAGAAAGGAGAGCAAAGAAAGGAAGTGAAGAGAAGAGAAGAGATGAGAACAGAACAGAAGAGAAGAGATGAGAAGAGAACAGAAGAGAAGAGAAGAGAAGAGAAGAGAAGAGAAGAGAAGAGAAGAGAAGAGAAGAGATGAGAACAGAACAGAACAGAACAGAAGAGAAAAGAGAAGAGAACAGAAGAGAAGGGAAAAGAGAAGAGAACAGAAGAGAAGAGAAAAGAGAAAAGAGAAAAGAACAGAAGAGATGAGAACCGAAGAGAAGAGAACCGAAGAGAAGAGAACTGAAGAGATGAGAACAGAAGAGATGAGAACAGAAGAGATGAGAACCAAAGAGAAGAGAACCAAAGAGAAGAGAAGAGAAGAGATGAGAAGAGATGAGAAGAGATGAGAAGAGAAGACAAGAGAAGACAAGAGAAGACAAGAGAAGACAAGAGAAGACAAGAGAAGACAAGAGAAGACAAGAGAAGACAAGAGAAGACAAGAGCAGAGAAGACAAGACAAGAGACAGCAAGACAAAAAATGACAAAAGAAGATAAGAGAAGAGAAATTTGTAAACCCATCCAGTACCTCTACTTGTTCCACTGTTGGGTTACCACACTTGCCCACTCCATTACATCCATCCATACATTTCACATGATAGGCTTCTGGGGTTGATTCTACTACATATTGCAGACTAACTTCATCAGACAGCATTCCAAACTCCTCCCTTCAATATACAAGGGGAAATTTTTTTGACCATGTTGTATTAAAAATAAATAACATAAAGCCTTGTGTATCCTATCCTAAATCATCAACTAAAAAAATTATACTGGAGACTTAAGGTTCCTGTGGCTCAATTAACAAAGGAAGCCCAACCATGTGCCATAATTTACCAACCTCCACTGTATCATTTTATCCTTTTGAGACAAGTATCTTCCATCCTTAATACTTTCTGCAAGATCATCTAACAATGGGGGAAAATGATAACATCAAGCTTAAAATAATTCCTATTCATCAATTAGAAGTTGTCAATGTATTTTCCCAGTTGACCCTGCACACTTATTTATTTATTTTACCTTTGAAAAATAAGAAAGAAAAGCATATTAAGTCTATATTCTTTAAGAGCTTCTAACATACCAGCTCTCTTTCTCTCCACAAGAATTGGTAATGCAACCTCTTTGCCGTTCTCTCTCCAAAGCCACAAATAATCCCCACAGGGGAGATGTGTGGTCTTGTGCTCTATATCCCATTCTTTCAATCGTCTACTCAACTTTAAACAAAATAATAAAGAATATCAGTGTTGTTGGACATGGTATAATTAACAGGAAGAAACAGAAGCCAAGCTTAATTCTTTATGAGCTATTATCATTTTTGGAAGTTATTCTTGATTGTGTGGTTTTTATTTAGGTTCTCAGGAAAGTGCCCTTCCAAACTGTTACTGCGCCCCCCCCCCCCCTTTCACTCACAAATACTACAGTACAAGAGCAAAAATCCTGAAACCACCCCTGACAGTATATATCAGATTAGCAAGGTCTAATATTATGTACTATTTAGAAGATAAATAACTACACATACATACCTCTCCCAGCCTTACTCTATCTCCTCCCAGCTCATGATCATCAATTAACATTAAAATACTTCAAAGAGAAACACCAAAATATGAAATTAATAATATTGCAGGAACATTAGACACTCAAAAATTAAATGATTTCAGTTTGCTTTCAAACATATCTCACCCATCAGTGCCTTTATCATGGCAATACAAAGGCCCTTGAAAATTACTTGTTCCTGTGTCTGGAGTTGCTTTAGTAGCACAGGGATTTCCAGCATTTGACTCTGTGGTTTTCTTCTTGGTTGAAGGAGTCTTTTTTCTTCCTTTAGCAGCAGGAATTCGTGGTAGAGGTGGGATGTTTCTGACGCGTATGGGAGGGGGGTGATTACCTGGAAGTGAGAGAATTAATCATGTATACATGTAATTTTTATTATACCTAACCGCTCAGAGATTATTACAGAAAATCAAAGATGATCCACCCCTTTTGGTTGGGTAAAAATTAGTTGACCCATGCCTTAATCCCTCTGGTTCACCTTCACCCCCCTGCTGTTAAAAGATGAATGCTCCCTTACCATAAGTATAGTTAATGCCACTGGATGCTTTTCTTAATGGGGTTGAAGAAGAAAGTCAAAAAAGTTTGGTATTCCAAAAGAATTTACCTCTTAATCTCCTGGCTATTTGTTCTCCTTCTGGTAATAACTCAAAGACAGCTTGCTTTCCTACAATCACAATTTTTAATACCTATTAGCAAATGGTTCCAGGTGTCAGGGCTTAAAATAACTGCTGGAAAAAAATTACAAGGACAATGTCCAATAAAAAATTGGCACTTGCCTCACCTAACACCTTTTAGGGCTGCCTTCTTGACCAGTCTCATTAACTAGTTGAATGTTGATCAGTGAGTTAGTAGCCAGAAAGGCAGTATGTGTGAGCTAAATTTTGTGTGACTAGTCATCATGTATGGCCCATTGACCAGCTGTTATTCTAAGCCCTGCAGGTGTACTGGAACATCCTCCATAATTTCAAAACAAAGTTCATCATAATGTGTTCTTGTTGGCATCATCTTTATCCTCATTATTGGCATACACATGTATTTCTTGCTTTGACCCCGTTTTGGTCTCTAAGTGTGTTGCTCTTTCACTTAAAGGTGGTTTTAGATATTATACCATACCTCTTGTTCTTTTCTTGATGTAGCCTCTGCTAATCAACACATTAATTCTCCACCATGCAGGGCAAAGAACTAAAAAAAGCAAAACACAAAATATAATTCCAGTAGTGCAATGATGACAAGATTTTTTCTAGGATGAATGAAAAACTTGAATGAATGGAGGGATAGATGAATGGATCTATAAATGGATAGATGAATGAATAGATCTTGGTTGGATGGATGGATGAATAGACCAATGAATGGATGGATGAATGGACAAATAGATAGATGTATTGAATGAATAAATAGAAAGAATGATGGATGGATGGGTGAATAGATGAATAGATGAATGAATTGATGGATGAATGAATTAATGGTGTAATGTGTTGAATGAATAGAAGAATGGAGGGATGGATTGAATGAATAAATAGATGAATGAATGATGAGTGAATGAATGAATGAATGAATGAATGAATGGATGGATGGATGGATTAATGGGTGATGTGATGGATGGATGAATGGATGGATGGGTGATGGGATGGATGGATGAATAAATGGATTGATGAATGAATGAATAGGCAATTGGATGAATGGATAGATGGGTGATGAGATAATTGGACAGGTGATAAGATGGATGAATGGATGGATGGATGGGTACACAACCTGGTGCTCCATCAGCTGATGACTGAACCTTGTTGAATTTCTCTTCACATATCAACTGACATGCTTCCTTCAAGTCAGGTTCAGTTACCAATGGCTTCCCTCCTTCTGAAGACCTGTACATAGAGCAGTGAGGGAAAAGAAAGAAGAAAGTCTTTAAATACATTCTAAAGCAATAAGATTTATACATTGAGAAATTTTGAAATGAAATGTCTCATTTTTTAAGAACTAGAAAGACAACAAACAAGATTGTGCAATATTGTGATGCAAGCAGCAAAGCAAATGGTGCTGATAGTGCCCATTGACACAGCTTTGTAACACAAAGTAGAAACCATAACTTAAGGTTTAAAGTTACAATGTACATGTAACATGAAATTTTCATTTAGCTTTTACTAACTAGAATTAGGGTTAGGGGAGAGGAATGGATGAACAGGGTTGGGTTAGCAAAAATGAAATGCCAAAACTCAGTTACTCTATTTCATTATGATGTCACAGCTTGTTTAGAAATTTGAAAAATAATATAAATTTCAACAAAATTCACCCTGCTCAGAAAAGTTTACTCTCAAATTGTTGGGTTTCCAAATACAAGATTTACTGAAGTTTAATACACAATATTTACTGTATTTGGTGGGTGTTACCACTTTTCTACGGTCTACAAAACGTATTTAATATCGATTTTCTTTGTATTACTGTTTTGACCCCCTACCACGACCATGATCCTTAGTGTTTAAACAATAGATTGGTTAAATGTGACATCAAACTTCTTTTTTCATTGTATCTTTAGAAAATGTTTCAGCTCACCCAATTGCCTCACTTTCATTTAACAATGCAACAAGAAGGCCGGCACCAGTGCTGACATGTTGACCTGGCAAAAAATACCATAGATTCATTATCATTGGGATTTCCTCAATTTCCTGGAAATGGTCAGTAATAACACACAAGCATGGATTGTTTAATTGTCTGGCGTTTTGAAATTATAAGCCACATTTTGCAACAAAACCACTGAGGTTTTCAAGAAATCAAGTTGAAGAGCAGTCTAGATCTATCAGAGTGTCTTAATCACAACATTCTAATGACACCCTGAAACTTGTTTGTGATTATATGCAATCCTTCTGTTAATTTATTCACTTTGAAATTGACTGAGATTGTGAAAAATATGAATAAATTAACCACCTCAGGGAAAAGGAGTGCATATAGTCATGACCCTGAATTAGTAACATTTTAAACTTCTTATAAGGACTACAATAATTCAGCTTACCAGGATTAGGAAGATCTGCCTTGATGTTATTTTCAGCTTGAATCTTATCTAGACGAGATCTGATTATTGCACCAACCTAAGATTAAACAGATAAGTAAAATTCAATACCCTTCACAACATAGAATCCTTTAATTAAATAAACTAGCCACAAGAAATTACAATATTCTGTTACTTGGTAAGGATGTCAGTGACACCAAAATTTCATAATTTGATTGGAAAGCATGGGTGGTGTGTGCTGTTTATAATGCGCTGGCTCTCACTGCTGGGGGTCTTGGGTTCAATTCCTGGACTTGCCATCTCATGCGAGTAGAGTTGTTTGTTGGTTCTCTCCTGTGCTTCAAGGGTTTTTCTCCAGGTTCTCTGGTTTTCCTCCCTCCGCAAAAACCAACTTCTAAATTCCAATTCAATCTTTGGGCATTCGCTTTAATTGGAGCCTAGCTCTGTTGTGAATGGCCCACATTGTTTCATAACAATGAAAAGCTAGTGGATAACTTTTTATCACTAGTTTATATAATCAAATCTTGTCCTAAAGTTACTCTTCTTAGAAAACAGAATTGATAGTTAAAAATGATGTATGTAATATGTCCTGAGGTATATTATCCTGTTCTTATATTATTGATAAACCAAACTGTACCCCTTCAAGTTGGGTCGCCTGCTTGGCAGATCTGATTGGCTCAGAAGCCAGAGAAAGTGATATGATGGCTTTTGATGTCCACTCAGCAGCTTGCTTTAGGAACTGATGTCTGCGTTGCTGGTGTTCATGAAGAATCAATCCTCTTACAAATTTGTACTTCTAACAATAAGAAAGAGACCTTTTGTTTAATCATTGTTGAAGCCATCAACAGACAAAATCTACTAGTGCATTTTGATTTTCCATACTACAGACTATGTGGCATTCCCTTGGGAATACTATTCCTTGTGTGAAAGTTTCTCTTCAAGCATTTCAAGCATTGCAGAGAAACATCATCATCATCAGCAGCAACAGCAGCAGCAACAATATAATAATAATAATCATCATCATCATCAGCAGCAGCAACAATATAATCCTCCTCCTCCTCATCATCATCATCATCAATAACCAAGAGAAGTCATGTGCCAGTTCCCCAGGGATTGAGGTATTGATGGCATTACATTTCAGTGTGCTCAGTTTATCTGTTAGACGTTGTTCACACTTGGTGCCCGAGCACTAGTGCCTGGACACTGGCACAAAATGCTTACCCAAGATGTCATTGTTGTGGGCTTGTTTATAGTTACCCTTTTGTGAGAAATAATCGAGCATAATTCACTAAGAACAATCTAGCGTGTGGTTAAATGGCGAACAAAATCTTCTCAAATCGTAAAGGTCCTTAAAATATAAACATCGGTCCTCAAAAGATTCAAATTTTCGTGAATTTTTGAAGACAATCAATGTTGAATGACTCACCAAGTCTCGGTAGTCTCGAATTCGCGGAGGATTTGCCATCGATTTGAGGAACTCACGACATTTCTAACATGATAAATAGTAAAAGATATTCTTTATAAAGCAAAATACCGCATTTCTCCAATAAACGGCGTTGAAATTAGGAGAAAAACGAGAAATCTTGCCCGAGGATCAGATTACACTGTACACTTCGAATTTTACCGCGCGTCTGTTTGTTGTTCCAGTTCCAGACTCTCTCGGATATAGCGTTGGGATGCCTGTGGTTTTAGAAACACAGGCAACCCACAGCTTCTTGAATTACTAGTAAATCTAAAAGGGTCAAAGTCTCTCTAAATTTTAGACACGTGATTCAGCACATTTGTGTTTGAAAAAAGGTTCAAGTCAACTAAAGTTTTTTTTTCAACTAAAGTTCATTATTACGTCATTCGTATGTATTATCACTTTCGTGTATACATCGTCATCTCTAAATTTGACTTCCACTAAAGCTGAACTTTGAGGAAAAAAGGGATTTAATAATCAGTACCCCATTCTATCTCTGATGTAATTAGTCTCGTGGTAGTCACGACTTTGAAATACGCTAAGTAATATTACCGGTATTAGGATCTCTTTCCAGTCAACGATTGTTAAACCACAAAATGTAACCTAAAATGCTTTACTGACAATATTATTTCTATTCGTTCACTTTCATTTTTCTTTTCCTTCTCGTTACACTCAGTTTTCTTTGATTTTACGTATTGCTTTTTGAAATACATCGAGCTCTTTTTTTGCCAATATTTGACTTTGAATTTACGCTATGATGAGACAGTTAATGCATGACTGAATTATAAACATTTACTTTGACCTGGCCAAAACTTTATCGTCTACTAAACATCACGAAATAATTAACTTCTATTCTAATTTCTTATCCTTATCATTAACGGCAATATTCTCCTGATATACAAGCTTTACTTCGCTGCGGTAAGCCGAAAAGACACGAACTTATTCGCTCAAATGCTACGAGACTAACATTTAAAGAAATAAATCGAAGAAGTTATCATACGTTGTATATGAGTTTCCTCAAACACTTGTAGCTATGTCAACGGTATGACACTTTATTTCACATGATTGGAAGTCAGTCGGCCTCCCAAACATTTATTTAAATTCTGCTGTCACAAGTAAAGAAATTATTTGAAAAAAGAATGGGCTAAGAGATGATAGACGAAATAGATGGATAAGAGATGACGGGAAAAAAAAGCTAGAAAGAAAAAAGAAAGAAAAACTGACCATTGATTTTTCATTCATGACGTCAAACACGATTTCTTTCGAAAGAAATTGCGAAATTTGTCAGTCAAATTCTTTAATATTCGATAGTGTTTCTGAACGTGTATTACATTTGATTAAGAAATCATGCAGTTCGAGATTGATGGCATTTACTGCGAGAGCCTGCGAGATGATATCGGAATAAAGATTAGAGTTCATGTTTTAAAAATTCGCCGAAATTTTCGTGTCACTTTAATCCTGTCTATATATTGAACACGTGACCATGGCGCACACGAAATTCTCTTAGCTTTAATTAACGGAAAATTCTCATATACTCGCAGCTTTTTCTAATTTAAAATCAATATTAAATTAAGACTTGTCGGTAAAAACATCGTACAAGATTAATTTAACTTTAGCAATCATTTTTCTCTTATGATATGTTAGTTTTGCTTGAATGATTTTAAATACAATGAATCTATATCGATTGCTGGAAGTTTTTTTCTCCGTATCTGGCTACGAAAGGAAGATAATAGATAAAATAACAAAGGGATTATGAAATATTGATCGAATCTAGCTGCACTTTACCAGATAGTTACGTGATGTTTTAGAACGATTTCGACGTGCTTGAGAATATTGGATGTGAGGCAGCAGATCCTTCTCACGTCACTGCTCAGTCACTGCAATTATTCGCTTGACAGCTAGGAGAATGGAAGAGGAAGATTTTCAGCACGATGTGTGAAAATAAGAATAGAAAAAAATGAATGGCACTTGAATGGCTGACGAATTGAACCTGAATGTACGTGCTGAAAAAGAAGAAGAAAATAGGGAATAAAGAAAAGAGGAAAAGGGCGGAAAGAAACCGAATTTTAAGAGAGGAGAGGAAAAAAAAAAAAAAAAAAAAGGAAAAAAGAAAAGTAACAAGAAAAAGAGATAGTGTATGCGTATGTGTATATGCGTGATGAGTGTCTATGAGTGACCGAGTGAGCATGTGCATGTATCCAAGCACTGAATCCTTTTCCCCATCCCAACCACCCTCACATATTATTGATCTTGACCTTAGACATGTTCTCTCCGTATATATTAATCAGTTTTAACTCTCTCACGCTTCTTTCTTAACATAACAGCTAGATTGATCAAGGTGAATGGATGGTACTATCGCACAAAATGAAATACTGTAAAACGACAATTCAGAATTATGCAAGTCAGTCGACTGGAGCTGACCTAAAGTTTAAGAGATTTAGAAATAATTCATTTCAGAAAACGTCAAAAAAAACCCCTGCATTTTAGTCTTGTGGTTATTTTTTGCTCGTTGTTGATAATAATCCTTCTTAATGGGCACCATCGCAGCAAATTTGATTTTTTAGCAGGATAAAAATTCCAAGCTAGGGACTTTCCCAGGGGCCTTTCAATAGTCCCTTTAGCTTTACTCTCGAAAGTTAATTTAATAGTTTTGATCCAAGACATTCCAGAAGTGATTGAGTCATTTGGTTGAAGGTTTTGAGGCTATTTTTCATGTTTGTCTTGAAGGTTATCGCGCGCTCGATTGGTTTCACATCAGGGAACAAACGAAAAATGTAAATATATTAGTAGACAGCAACTAGCTGTTTTTCTACAAAGCTGCGGCGTGCTGATGAGGCCCAACAAGGCCGAAACAGCTATCCACGTCTGCTTTTTTGACTGGCTAAGTGTTGGCTCCGTCGTGTTGTTATCGTTCTAAATTTTTTCTCGTAGCTACAGCCATTCATTTTTATAGTCTAATTCAGAAGTATTGTGGCTGAAGATCTTTTACAGATCCTACATCTGCGGCTTTATCGTACACGGTCCATTCATTTTATTTCAAATATATTAGTGTTTACTTCAACCAAAATGCTGTACAAAAGGAGATCAAAAAATTATTCTTAAGGAATAACAAACCTTACATTTCAATTCTTAGTTTATATAAAAAAGAAAAGAAATTAAAGAAAAGAAGAAGAAGAAGAAGAAGGAAAAAAAAAAAGAATAAAATATTTTAATATAGTGTGGGCCAGCTTCAGCCATTTTACGGCCCTGAAGGCTCACCCCATCCAAAAAAGGCTCGCGCTTATCAGACCAAAGAATAGAATAAGCGATTTTTTAATACTTAAAATTCTGGCTTGAAATAAGGAACGAAGGCGCACATTCACTGCAGAGAAGTTCGAAAAGACTGAAATTAAAAATGGAAATGATGCGGGACACACCTTTCAATATTTCTCACGCTAGAGCACAAGGAAGTGGTTTTCCATAGGAATCACTTTCTTCCTTAGAAACAGAAATTTCATGCTTCAAAAAATGTATTATGCAAAGCAATATAGCTACAGCATTCAAGTATTGAGTGGTTTATGTCCTTTTAATGCCTGCTGTTCAAGAACTTAAAGGTAATAACGCGTCGACAGCTTGGATATTGGCAGCTGTCAATTAGAATTTGTAGACGCTGGCAACAGCCATAGACCTGACACATCTTGCCAAAGCACATCGTTAGCAATATGAAGAAAAATAGTTATAATTCTATCGGCGTAAAGCAGAAACTGTACGCCTTAAGAGTGTTAAACTGCGTTGTTTTTTTGTAATTTGCCAAAGAAAGACTTTTCGAACGAATTCAATTAGAACTTCGGTTAATCCAACCATAGCTAAACATTGAGATACAGTTCTCAATAACCAAATTAGGGTGACGATTTGGTCGCATCACGGAATTGTTTACCGAGCCAACTATTAATTGCTGTTCGCTTCCATGAGAAGTTTTCAAACCGAGCTTGAAAAACATTGTGAAATCTATCATGTTATCAAACTTGCAGTTTCGTAAAGTTTTTGATATATACATTTTAAAACACGTTACAAAATTATAACGATAACACAAGTACGCAGAGTACAGCTACTGCTAAGTAACTTTGTATTTAAATATGTACAGCACGAGTGTCGGAAAGAGCCATATTTTGGTGAAAAAATTGTCCAAAGTTTAAGGATTTTTCACACCAAAAACAATTATCTTCACTAAACTGTCACATCAACATCTGTTTTCGTTATTACTGACAGTTTTAACTTAAAAGAATGCATGCAGAGGCTACATAATATTATAACTAAATATGGTGGTCAAAATAATTATAATAAATCATAAGCTATGATGTAGAAAATACAAATACATTTTAAGGTTTTAGTTAGTGGGATATCGTTCGTCTATGTGCGTTTGGTACATGAAAAAATATTACACAAAGTACATTAAGAGGGTATTTTGTCATAAGTGTACCTTTGGAAATAAACTATTTTTTTAAACAGCGAAGGTGTTGCTAGGATGGGCCCATTCCGTGACAGCAAACTAAGAGAATACGACTTAGGCGGTGACGCAAATCCAGTACGTGGGCGAATAAGCAAGCAAGTCTACGACAGGCCTCGTCCTGTACCTCGAAACTGCTGATCAGCGAAATATAACTCATTGTCTTTCGCATGACCCCCAGAGATGTCATCCTTATCTTAGGAAGAGCTTGCTGGCTTTCAACAAGCTCTCATGACACTGAGACATGTGATACTAGCTCGGCTACAAAAATCTTTTCGGAAAGAAATCACTTATCAGATGAAAATAAACTTATCCTATATTATGGAAGGTGGCGTTTTTGGCGTGAATTTTCAAAGGCACGACAAAATAAGACAGATCTTTTGTGGACTAACATTAACTCTGTTATCTGCCCATGTGGAACACCAAACTGCACATGTGGGTTTACACGTAGAATGCGTCTCGATTCTGATTGGTCACATGTGAGATCCAACGCCCCTCATGACATACTTGATTGTGTTTTGACCAATCAGATCGTTGCTAGCCGCGTATGATTTCCATGACGTCTTGCGCGTGACACTGTTGTTTTCATTTTCACATAAACAGTATTTACGATCTGCAAGCATCTACAGAATAATTTTTCCTTCGGCCGTTTCGCTGTTTTTTGAGCCTTTTCTTCGTCGGAAATCATGATGAACAACATCGAGCAACTGCTTGAAGCTGCTAAAATCCTCGAGAAAAGGGATGAAGGTAAAATACTTGAGCAAATTGCTGGTTTTTCGAGGCGCATGCCGTTCTCACGCCCCGATTCTGTCCATTTTCCGCCCAACTTTAGCCAAGAAAAGATGCTCTACACCGATCAAAATGGTAAAAAAATCCAACAGAAGATCACCAAGCTACAGGTAAGTCGTTGCTCAAGCTCTGAAGCAAGTTAAATAGCCGCAAATGAGAACACAGCTCCTTGTATTCGGCCCACTAAGTTGAAAGATTTGACAAGCCGAGGGCTGCGTTTGAGATTATGGCGCCTGGTTTTGCTGTCCAGTGTACTGTGTACACAACCGACGAGGGCCATATTAACGGACTATTCTGCTTAACTAAGAATCAGAAAACTTCCATGCAAGGATTTTTTTGAATTTCTCTCACAGAACGCCAGCTTTTGCTAAGTTTTAGAGTTGAAACTGAGGGGCATGAAATTTACATACTATCCATAACATTATTCGTTTCTTTGTCAGTTTTAAGGCTCCCCGGGATTTCCCGAGAAATTTTTTTCCCCAAAAGCCTGAAGGAATATTTTAAAACTATGACACAGGAAATTTTGAATTATCTAGTCTAATTTGCGCTCAGCGTCCCAAAAGCTGCCCTAATATCCGTAAAGTGGGTCTCAATGCGTTTCGTGTGAACGGACTAGGCGCTCATTTATGTTTCATAACGACAGCGCACCATCCGGGCGCGCGTTTACATTTTCTTTTTACTTCCCCGTTCTTTAAAACACCTCACTTTTGAACCACTAAAACCTATATTATGTGGTCGAATCAAATGTATTCTCCAATATTTTTGTAATTTTGTTTGATTTGTGATTTTATTGTTGTGTGCTTGAATGTTAATTAACCAAAAATCGTATTTTTTTTCCACAACTTGTTCGCCTCTTCTTCACCACCAGTCGTACGACACACAACCAGCTGGAAAAAAACCGGTGAGTCTCCCATATTTATTTTAATTCAATTTCAATTCCAGAAGAAGAAAAAAAAAATCATTACATTCGGTGAAGGTGGTAAAAAAAAGAAGACACGTTTGACAACATTATTCGTTATATAATAGGAGGTAAATTTCGAAAACGCGGGATTTTCTTGCTTTATGCCACGTGGCTCACAATAACAACACTGTACACGTGCGAATACTTCTGCGATCTTAAACACGCGCACTCAGGTTTTATCTCGGTAAGCCAAAAAGATAACGTTGTTTGAGCTGTAAGACAATTTTTTAAGCCAAGAGGGCATTAGGTTGTTTATTTTTCTGCTGGTTTTGAAGAGCATGTGCTTTGATTTTCCAAGACATGGTAAAAAACAACCAAACTAAAGAACTTGTCAAGATTAGAAGAAATGGCTGTGTTAATCGAGTCACTGGTACCTGTTGAGTTAACATTGCCATCGTCAACGTAAAAAAATGAATACAACAGCCAAGAAATATTTTTGGTTGACTGGTTCTTTTACCATCGGTGTTGAGTGGAAGACAACATACAAAGGAACTTCAAAAGCACGATTTGGACACGAGTCAATCTGACAATCTTTTGTTTTTCCTTTTGAAAATGAACGTTGTGATTTCCGGCCATTTTCGAGTTCAAACTGTCATGTGTCGCGTAAATTTGCTATTTCAGTGGATATGATGCGACTTGAAATCCTATACATATCGTAGATTAAAGTTACAAGTACAAAAAACATTCTCTTTCTTTCCATTCCAATGACTTACTTTTTTAATGTTTCTTTTCATAAAATAGACGAGCGCATTTGAGGGATTGCTTGGAGTTACTAAAGGACCTTGTCCCCTCACCGCCTGAGCACCAAAAGGCAACCACTTTAGCTCTGCTACAGAGCGCACAACAATATATAAAGGTTAGATTTAACACAAGTCCTCCTCAACTCCCTTAATGACACAATCCAGAAAAATTATTAATCAAAGTTTGAAGATGAAATTTTCAAGAAGCACTCTTCATGGTTTCCTTTGTATTATTCAGTATGGTTTGTTTTCTCCTTATCCCTTTTGCATCTCTTTTTATTTCTTAAAATTCATCCCTACTTGATGCCCCAAACTTCCTCACAATTTTAGGATGTTGAATAAAGAAGCAGAATGGAAACATAAAATTATTGACCACACTTGGCAGATGGTTGGATGATTTTGGACAACCTGTTACATCTAACCACACTGTGGTATAATTAAACCCACTCTATTGAGTTTAGATGTCCACAGCTCCAAACTTCTCTTTATCAAAATGTGTACTGAAGCTGTCTCCCTGTTGTGTGTCTTTTCCAGTTGGTTGTGAGAACTTTTGAGGAATTATTTTGTGAGTCAAAATACCCTTGGGTATAATTTATTCTCTTTTAAACAGGTGTTCTGTGTTATTAGTATTCAAACCGGCACCAATAAAACATGCTTAATATAAATTCACAAGCTTTCTAGCTATGGCAAGGTTATTGCATGACTATTGATGTAGCAGATTCATACACAGGAAGCTTTATTCTTTGAACAATAATTAGAAAAGAAAAAATATTGAAGAAATCATCGTAAATCAAACAAACCAAGACATATAAATGTCTTGGATAATATACTTAATGTCATAAAGTCTACATATCTCACTATCAATCTACATTCTTGTTTAACTTTTACATGTTGCTTAGAACTGTGATTAGTTTTATTCGTATTTCTAGTCTGCCATCATAAAAAGTTACTAGGTGAGGTTCTTTTGAAATAGCATCATTCCTTGCATGTGGCAAGTATTTTGTAAAGAAGTTTTTCTTAGGAAGAATGTTAAGTAACCAATAGATTGCTTTTGTTTTGATAAGGAGAAGTTCAAACTAGACTTCTGTCTGTGTCTGTCTTTTGTCTACGAAGATGATGAAAGCTTAACTCTCTCATTGAAAGCTTGGATTGTGGTCAATTGTTTTCTTCCCCTCACTAGAACTGCTATAAATAACCCTTTCCCTTTCAAACAGACTGGTATTTCTTTCAAAATTCAATCATATATAACTGACTTTATTGCCTTTAATGAGAGAATTTCTCTTGGTCCTTTTTTACTTTTTGAGTAGCATGATTCTCAAATCACATAGGAATAATTCTGTAGGTTTAGTAGGAGTTGAACTCCTGCTGCTGGATTTTCATCCTGGCTTGGCTTATTTTCTTCTGCCCAACCAATCTCATGGTTTGACAAACTGCAGGTGTATTGCCTATTATATGTACACTTTTGTCTAACGTTGATAACTAAAGCAGGTGCAAAGCTAAAATAGAACATTTATTCTGTAAAAATTTACCTGTTCAAATGTTAGCAGTCCTAGAATATAAAAAAAATTGAAATAAAAATTTGTTGAAAACACATAAGCCATACAATGTTTTTTTGAAATAGTAAAATCTATCAAAAGTATGTCCAAGCTTTTTGTTATTCTGCTACCCTGTCCTTAAATACCATGGTATCATCTGTCTCTTGGCTTGTTTGCTTGTATTTTGTAAAGTAAAATAAATCATCTTTCTTAAGTGAGAAAGGTTACTTGGTACAGTAGCTATTCGTAAGTTGGTAGTAATCTTGCACTTTTTCTTTTCAGTCGTGTATTTTTGTTGTCAATTTGAATACACACGTGTGTAACCACAAGTTTTTTGTGAGTGTGGTCAAAGGGTAAACACTTTCCCCGATATCTTAATTAAAAAATTTGTTTTTATTTTATCTTGTCAGATCATTTTCCATTCTTATCAAATACACTTAAAATATGATCCTTAAAGCCCATGAATGATAGTGAATAGTTGTACAGTAACTCTGAGGTCTTCTCATCTCATTGTATGCATTTGTCACAAAAGTGATAATGATGATGAATGTCATTAGCTTTGTATTCTTAAAACTCTATTTGTGGTAGCTCAAGTTTGTTTTGATTATCTTTACTCCACAGGTATTACAGTCCTCTGAAAAAGAGGCTCTTGAATCAAAGAAAAAATTAGCACAGGAACAGATGTTCCTGCGACGGAAACTTCTCCTCCTCAAAGGAGGTTGTGAACTCAAAAGACCTAGGAGCTCTGAAGGAGACTCAACAACAAGTGAAGAAATTGATGTAGAAAATGATGAAGAAACAGGATATGCAAGTGGAGAGTCAGACGATCTCTGTAGTACTGAAAGCATTGCTAGTGAGGGCAGCGATGGCGGTCTTACAGTGAATACAAGAAGAGGACTTATCCAAGTACGATAAAAATCACACACCTACTTGTTGAAGGTTTAGTTATGTCCAGGGGTAGAACTTAAAGTGAATAGATTTCTTTGGTTTCCTTTTCTGCACTGTTTATTTGTGAGCTGCTAACTTATATGTTTATAATTATCATTCACCAGCTAAGGTTATGTTGTTTAGTTTGCATTACCTTAACTTGATTCTGTTATTGACATGCTTTTTAAATCCATGTTTTTAAGGCAACAAAATGCTTTCTATGAGTTCCATCATAAGTCTTATGATGTAGAAGACAGTCACAAGCAATTTTTGTGATTCTATTTTTAGAGCTGCTTTGCTGTACTAGCTTTATCTAGTCTTCTTTTTAATCTGTTGCTAATCACTGACACATTAATTCAGTCGGAAATGACTCTTAAGAAGCACATTAAGATTGTTTTTGAAGTTCTTGTTCAACATGAATAATTGGATGTTGCCCCAAATTCTGATATCAGCTTGGATGTTTAAAAATGCTAAAAATGTCTTCTCGGCATTCAAGTTTGAAAAGCTTGAGTCTTGCAAGATATATATTATTATATAAGAGTATGCACAGGTTAAAATATTACCTTACTTTTCAATGTAATTTTGCATTGCTGAGATCAAATGGAGTTGAATACCTTTTTTAGTTATACCAAAAGAGCACAAAGATTTGCTTTTACAAAGTAATTCTTTGTTAAAAAGGTGGATGTAATGTTCATGTCTGTAGTGTTTTAGCAAAGAGAGTTCCGAGGTTTATCTCGCTACTCATGCATCCATACTAGTAGTCATAAGCAATAGTGAATCTTATTCTTTAGGATTCTAAAATACTTGAATGATTAAGTCGGTAAAGTTTGTGTGAGGTAAGTCATGATTGTGGTGCAGTTTGAAGTGTGGTTAAGTTAGATTAAAACAAAGAATTTATGATATTTAAAGTTAATATGTACAGTACATACCATGATCATGTGTATAAGAGTTGTAAAAAAGTGAAAATGATGTATCAATTATATATATATATATATATTAATACTATACATAATCAAGGGCTGTGGGGTACTCCCATATAATGAAGGGCAGGATTGAGTCATATTTTTTAGGGGTTGAAATCTTAAGTCACTCCCTCTTTTGGGGGGGGGGGGGGGGGGTTGTTGGTTTTTAGGATGTGTAGTTTTTTTCTGGGGTACCCAGTGGGGGGTCCCCAAACATTACACTTGGTATCTGTTATAACTATTAAAATTATCCTTGGCCCATCAATGCCAATGTTTTACATGATTTGTCTTGTGTTTCCAAGTGGCATCTTTTAGGGATAACATTAGACCAGGACCATGCCCAAAATCTTTCTTTTAGGTGTTACATTTATTTTCTCGACAATCACCCCTTCTCTTTTTACATGGGAGTACCCCCCAGATGAAAGGTACCAATAGTTACAATCCATGTTATATACCAGCAAGTAGCATTAATGTTCTGAAATGTGTCATTAGTCTAGGTATCAATAGTTAGAAGTGACTTTTTTAGTTGTGCTTCTGGACTTGGAACAAGTCATTCTTGTGTGAAAATGAGAAAAAAAGTATTTAAAAAAACTGTCAATTTTGGTAAAGTTATAGAATACCCTGATGGTACAGCTGCAGGTGAAACTTTCATAATATAAAAATGACTTTTCCTTGGACCAAAATTTGACAAGGTAAATAGCATTATGAAAATTATGTATAAATTTAATTCATTGCTTTTTTTAAATTTACTAAAAGGGTACAGAGGTTGGGCTTGCAGTAGTTTGCTAGTGACATCAGGGAATTCTGTGATTTTACCAAAATTTTGACATTTCTTATCTTACCTTGCCTTTTACTAAAGTAGAATTCTGGCCAAGTAAAAATGAGAGTAAGATTGCATTAGCTTGCCCATCTGCTTGGCCTGTGCTTAACACTGCTGTTTGATCTGTTTTCAATGAGGTTCAAAAGTTGCTCTCCAGCTTTGTCTGGGCTTCGCATTCACCAGCTAACCAGAAGCTACAAACTTTTTGTTCCATTTCACCTTTAAATTCTATACTGCCTGTTACAAACTCGAGAAATCAGAATTGCATTCCCTTCTTAATTGACACCGAGTGTCTGTTTTGTATTCTCTACTGCTAATGCCACCACAAAAAAAAAATTCTTAATATTAGATACCTGTGGAATACTAAAGTACTTTTCTATCTAATGCATTAAATTTAAGTAGCTAAATACTATTTTATACGAAAATAAGCTTGCCTGTTCTTTTGCATTTGTTGGAAATTGCATTTCTTAATTGCTTCCTGTTAAGCATTCATAGCTGCAAATGAGCCATTAGTACCTGTAAAGCATTATCAAAAATGATGAGAGTTTATTAGAGTTAATGGATAAACCTGGGCATTATTAAGGTAATGATAGTGTCTATAATAATATTTTTCATGCAGATACCAACTAGGAATTCTATAAATAATGCCATGGAACTAGAGTGGTTTTCATTAACCCGTGAAATACACTTCAGCGTATTATGCTTTATTACACTTCGGCTCTTTTGTTTTTCATTGTGTCTATCTGACTATTACACTCTAATTAGTACACTTTGTTTCACGGGTTTATGAAAACCATTCTATATTGAAATGACATTAACTCTCTTAAACTAATCTTAAAAAGTTCATTCACATAACATGCTTACACCTACCAATTCATAACTACACTAATTTTACTGTTACAAACTTTGGTGCATTTTTTTTGCACTGTTTGGCATGAACTTTTGCAAAAATTGCTCACAGCTGCCCTTGTTTGCACAGTGATTTAGTTAAAGTGTTATTGATGTCATGACAGTCTTGACTGAAGTTTAGCAGTCAAAAGGAAATGACCACCCTCTTTTTGTCATGAATTTAAGTGATTATGCTTGGGAACTCTGCCCTGAGAACCATGTTTTTTTTAGGAAAGAAATATAGAGTTCCAATATCATTTCCCTTGGTGATTTGACACAGCTGACACTTCAGTAAAAACTGCCTTTTCTTATTCTCAAATCAAGCCCTCTTGAGCAGGTTGTTTTCTTAAGCCTGGTTCTCACTAGCGACACAAGCACAAGTGCAAGCGACATACGCAGACTCAGTAGTGTACTGCTCATTAATGGTGCTTGTCTTTTCTCACACCTCAGTGATAAATGCAGTACTGAGTCTGTATGTTGCTTGCACTTATGCTTGCATCACTAGTGAGAACCAGGCTTAATGGAATACAATACAGTAAAAAAATTCACTACTATTAAACTTCATTTTTTTGAAGTTATTATAGTAGCTCATCTTTCAATTGGCTTTGCATCTCATTTGATACTTGATTAGCAAAAACAACTGTCAAGCAGGCCATATTATTTATATTCATTCTATAGTAGTGATTACTACACCTTGTATAAACATTCAGCCATGCCTGAAGTATAATGCACAATGACTGCGGTGTTGGTATTTTTATCATATGTAAATAGTACATATTTTTTAACAAAATGTATTGCCAATATACTGTCATTTTATAAATTATTGTTCTCAAAGTTAAAGGAATAGTAAAAATGTTTTGAACCTCACCAAATTATAAAGTTGTCTTTGTGGTTGATTCTGCAACATGGGGAAATTTTTGTTAAACTTCTGTGCAATGGTGTTATGAGAAAATTCAGTGATCAGAATTTTGTACATAGTAAACTTTATTCATGACCTTAAAATATATTATATAATTTGGAGAAAAAGTGAAGGTTGGAATATCAAATTAAGATAAAATTCTGATTAAAAAAATTCTAATAAATATTAGCTAAATTAATGTTCAAATTAAAATCATCTAAATTGTCATTGTTCCTGTGGAAAGGCATGTGGGTTCCTCATACTTGTGTGTACTGATTTAAGAATGTCAAGATAAGCAAGTGCTCTGCCACATCATCATGTGATCAGAATTGCACTGTGTAAAACTCCCAGGTTTGTGAAACTTTCTTTTCAAAGACTTACTAACTTGTTTAATTTTTGGTGCATTCTATCTATTGTGACTTTTCACATTTACCTGACAATGGAGCAATGACCTAAAAGCTTAAAATTTTATTAAAATTTACAACCTGAAAGATACAGCAGCTCAAAGAAGTATACAATACCTATACACAACCAAGTTTTCATGTTTACATGTTGCTAAAACTTCTTCCAAGAATTATATGATGTGAAGTCTTGCAGGCAAATGAGAAGAAAGATGGAGTCTTGGTTGGTTATAAAATGATTGCCACGCAGTACAACTTTTGTTTATGATCTGCTTATGCCATGCTTACAACACAACTTGCTTCATGTGAATCAACCCTACCACTTTTTTGTCACACACAACAGTTGTGAGCAAGTTGTAGGGTTGCTAGCTTTACGGGAAGCAATTTGCATTGTAAGCATGGTGTATTCAGATCACATGCAACAGTCATAAACAAAAGTTGTACCGTGTGGCAATCGTTTTTATAACCAAGACTCCATTTTTCTTCACATTTTCGTGCAAGAATAACTTTACATCATATGTTTTTGGACAGTGATGTAAAAAAAATGATCCATTTTAATGTTCATTTTTCATTGTCAAGTTCAAATTTATGTACAGTTTTTTGATGTGCCATAGAGTGCAAATAATATATCTGTGAAATAGTAAGCTAACAAAATTGTACAAATTTGTACAAAACTGTGCAGTTATACTGGTAAATCAATTAAGCATAACAGAATTATTGCATTTATTTGCTTCGGCATACGAATGTTTCATGAATTCAAACTCAAAAATCATAACCAAAACAAACTTTTATTTCGCTATAAAAGATTAACAGTTTCTAGCTTTTTTGTTATTTCAGTTTGCCTGCTAATGTTATTGTAGTTTTAGAAAAATATCTTGATCTAGAGGTACATGTGAATTAATTAACTAATATAATTCTCTATTTTTTTGTACAATGTTGTACAATTTGTCACTAACTATTTCATGGATATATTATTTGCACTCTAGTTGTCATAACAGATATATGAATATTAGATACAAATTACACTGTTGACCACTTTTCTTCATTTCTTGGAAATTGCATATATTCTCCTCCAATCACTTTTAAAGTCAACCTAAAATATGTCTGGAATGTTAAGTATCATGTTCTGTGACCAATCACATGCAAGAGAATGCATTTCTAATTCTTGCATGTGATTGGTCAGAAGATGATGCTGAATGCTGAACATTCCAGACATTTTAGGTGTTCATGGTTTTCTTAGCTTGAAGATGTGAATACAATATTGTTGCTAGCACACTGTACATGGAGCACTATACTACGAGCAGACTGTGCCTAACTATGTCTGGTCAATCTACTCCTTAAGACTGTAGTTTGGAAATTCGGGCTGAAACTGCTGCTATTAGAGCTGCACCTTTGCCTGAACCATCTTCTGACAACATCAACTTGATGTCGCTTGTTGGCATTAGTTCATGAATGGTTGCTTGCATGTAGCTTTTAAACTGGGGATGAAATTTGAATAGACTTCCATCGACAGCGATTGTACTTTGATATGTTTTGGTTTTCTGTAAAACGTTGTTAAATAAATAAATAATTTTAGATTTTATAAATATTTGCATTAAACACACCTATTCCAAAAAAATGTTGTCACAGCCAAAAGCAACAAGTGACAAGTTGGGACCAAAAGCAGCAAAGTCTTGATTTTATTGAACTCTTGATAATGAGTTTTCAGGCACATCTGAACTTGTGGCATGCCATGTACATGTATTGTAAAAAAAAGACTAAAATGACCGCATCTCAGAATGAATGAACTACTGAAAAATCACCCCAAGGCTTTGCAATCTTGGCTTGTTGCTTCTGGTTGCAACAACATTTTTCTAAAAGAGTGTACAGTGCATATGCCACTCAGTTTTTTCTGCTGATCAAAATATCACCTCTCCAAAAGTATAAGGCATTATATCTCTAAACCACATTCACTAAATTTTGGCTGCATCTGATATTTTGTTCTTTGGCCCCAAAAGAGCATGTTTACAAAATATTGAGCTTAAAAAGCTACAGATATTGTCCTTATGACGAAATGCCAGAAACAGTTTTTCTGCTCTGTCCAGCACTTGTCATTTCTCACACCGGTTGGAGAAGACCTGCAAGAGATCCAAGTACCATAGAATCCCAGTTATAAGCCCCCTTAGTTATAAGCTCTCCCGGTTGTAAGCCCACCCATCTGCTAACAAAAATATCTTCCTCATAAGCCCCCCCTGGTTATAAGCCCCTGCCATTTAGTGAGGATAGAGTACCTACTGCTTGAACCTCATAGCATTGGCTGATCCTCTCAAATTACTGTATACAGTAGATTTTCTTTTCATGTTTCAAAGCTTAATGAATATGGTACATTGTTTTGTTGAATGAACACTGTTGCATGGTTAAATGTAATACAGTAGCTACACTGATTAAAATTTTTTTAATAGAATGGATTTCAAATGGTTTTTCCTCTCGGTTGTAAAACCTCCCCAGTTATACAGTAAGCCCACCCGATTATAAGCCCACCAAAATACCCTTACGAACAAGTATAAGCCCAGGGCTTATAACCAGGATTCTATGGTATTGCTTACATCACTAGTGAGTGCCAAGCTTAAGTACTCAAGAATATGAATCTACAGTCAAACTTGGCTTCATCTCATGCAACTTTTTATCCTTTTTTAAAGGTGCAGTAATACAGGCAACAGAATTGTGCAACTTGTGCAACAATGTTGGGTTGCAAGCTGCAGAGCGATGTTACTTGTATTACCACCATCTATGCAACTTGTTGTGCAACGTTGGGTTGCAAGCTGCAGAGCGATGTTACTCGTATTACCACCATCTGTGCAACTTGTTGTGCAACAATGTTGGGTTGCAAGCTGCAGAGCGATGTTACTTGTATTACCACCATCTATGCAACTTGTTGTGCAA
>WUAP02149911.1:0-11027 GCA_015163945.2 Stichodactyla helianthus
TTGACGGATCAGAAAAGCACAAAACTCCAACCGAATTTACGATAATACGGGTCGCGATACAACGATTTTCGCAGTAAGCTATAATAGTTTGTTAATATAATACAGAAATGCCAATACATTAATGCTTGAAATTCATGAATACTCCAGTTTCGAGTTCTCTGTTGCTCTGTGTTAGCCTCGTTTTTGTGTAGAATATTCACGTGTTTCAGTGAAAGTCCGTGAAATTTCAAAGTGTTTGTATTGTTGAAGGTGTGTATTTTTTACTTTACCGTTGGTATTTGTGAATATTTTAACACTGAAATGAGGCTAACACTGAGCAACAGAGAACTCGAAACTAGAGTATTAAGTTTTAATTTGATATAATTGCGCATGCCATTTTGACATGCGTACTTGCGCACTGAGTAAATCTTAGATGGAATACATTCTTGTCCTACTTACTTTTTAGTTTTACTTTTTAGTGTCGTTCATTTCGGTTTGCAGACCTGTCTCGAGAGACTGCGTACCTTGTGGGCAGCACCGACCACTTGGTACGGCGCATACGTTGTGCACTGATTTCGTCCTTTCGCTTTTTGCTGTTTTGGCACACGCCGTAAATGTTTTATACTTTCAAATTTTTGCATTTTTTCCTTTCCTTTCCCTTTATTTTTCTTTCTTTCTTTCCTACTTTTTGGAGCTTTGTTTTCTTCGTATAGTCCCGTCGTTCCGCTGACACGCCATGCAAATCATCAATATCTGTGAACAATATCGTAAATGTATTCGCTATTTTATGTATTACTATTATTGTTGTTATCATTTCTTTGCACTGTTCGTGCGTTTTATATTATGCACACACCTCAATAGGTGTTAAACATTACGCGTTCCGCGTTCGTTAACTCTTTTTTCAGTTTTAAGTAACGTTGCTGACGAGCGCCGCCATTTTGACCTGCGTATAGTAAGTCCACATCTTCGAAATCAAAACAAACCGACTAGTTCCACTGATATATATTGTGCTCTTATCATTAAACCAAAACATTATAGTATCCAACGCGCATTGGTTAATATAAACCAAGATAATAGCCACAATAGATTACACTGGCTATAAGAACAAAAGCTCTCTTTGTACGTTCTTTTAGTTCATAAAGAATCAAAATACATAAAAAGTTAATATTTTTGTGCATATTTGAAGTTTCTAATAGTTGCTGCTACATTTTTTGCCGAGCCTGTGTAAAATGCGAAGCAGTTGCTGAGTTATTTTTGAGTCGAGCTAACGGAAATTAATGTCATGTCAAGAAAATTTATTTTAGCGCTTAAGTTTATGAGTTAAGAATCCACGAATACCACAGGTGTCCTTACATTCGAGGACTTATTTAAATTCACAGTAGGAATCGATCTATAGTATTGTGAACGAATGAATATGGATGGATAAGTTTTTCAATCATGTCACGTCAATGGACAAACTCCCTTGTACGACAACATCAGCTTTGAGTTCAAATAAACCCGAGTCCTGTGATTGGCTAATTCCTCGCCACATTATAAAACATTAAAAGGTTTCTTGGACGGCTTTCGGTGAATTGGTCAAAACCAAATTTTTAAAGATAATTTGGCATTCCACTGAAGTGATAGCCTAAGAATTTCTAATTTTCTTGTGTTGTCATGTGGAAAAAGGAATCGATTACACCCACATTATCGCTCTAAGGTTGTCACTAATAAGCAGGCAGAAGACGATGCCCATGATCTAAAATGTCATCAGCATTTCGAATCAAGGCAAGTAAGGGCCCCCTGACATTAGTGAAGCTGGAAAGGATCAAAGATAATCGCGTCTTTTTTGCTTAACAAATGTAAATAGGATATTTAAACTGATCTTTTCGTCTCATCACTCGCACACGATGTCCAACTCTACCGATCTGGGTATAGCACTGGCCGAGAAATTGAAAGAGTTAAACACACAAGATAAGGTTGGACTTTTGTTAGAATTTCTACTACTGAAATCGATAGGAAACATTACTAATCATGTGCGAGAAATATTGGCGTAGTTTTGTCGAGACGCAGTTATATAGACACGAAATTCGCTATTGGCTGATACTTCCCCCATGCTTCGCGAAAATCGCTACTCCAGATAGCAATAACGACTTACTTATTTTGGCTCAGCACGAAAATTATATCTGTGAATATGTTTGCGAAGGCGTGGGTAGCATGGTAGAGCTAAAAAGAGCGTACTGTCCAACGTTTTTGATAAAGAAAGGTAAGCAAAAAAACCCCGTAAACGAAAGCAACCTTCGACGACTGACAACCTGTTAATAAAGCCAGCGTTTGAGTCTATTTGGGCCGGTGAAACTAGAAAATGTAGACGAAAGACGGCTGGTCTGCTGTATAGAACTGAGCGATTGTTATCAACCGAATATCCTTTAGACACAGAATATGGAAAAAAATTATACAGTGCTTCTAAAAGCTAATGGTTTTTCCACATATACAACTGGATTTCGACATATTGACAGCTGTTGTCAGTATTATAATGCTAAAACCAGGTTCTTTTTTGGCACTCAGAGAAAAACGAATCCGTAGAAATATATATGTTTTTTTGTAAATTTACCGTTTTATAGGAACGGCGTTTAAATTAAACTCCGTGGTAATGGAGACCTTTGTGGAGAAAACACACAGTTTTCTAATCATCAAACTAAAATATTTCTGAACCATCGCCGATTTTTTGTAATTTTGTGTCCGGTTGTTTAGTCATGAGGTGAAGCTCGTGTGAAATGATAATGAATACTATAGGCATATTTTTCTTTCAATTTAGCACGACCATTCATTCATTTAAAATTCGTTATTATTTCAATCGTGTTTCAATCAATTTTGAAATTTAGGATTATGAAGTATTTTGAGCACGTCTGTCGGAAGTAAAATTACTTTATAAGCTACTTGATTAATCTTATACAGCAAGCAACCGTGTCTTTCAAATGTCAGAGGGTTAATAATACTAAGCTTATCCTTGGACAAACATTACAAGGCTGTGAACAAGAGAGGCAAATCAATTATTTCTTTTTGTCGTTTAAGTAATGTTTTGCGTTTAATTAATGTTTTCCCTTTTTCTCTGTGAAATCTCATATTAGATTGATCTGAGCAAAAGTTTGTGATTCCCAAATGGCAGGGTGGCCTAGTTTTTTTAACAATAGGTTAAACTGGCCAGAAATCAAGGCGCCATTTCTGAGCAGTTGTTGATGAGTGTAATAGAAGGTGTAACTAGGAATTCGTCCGTTATGCATTCTTCCTTCAAGCTATACTGTTATTCATTCGTTCGTTCGTTCATTCATTCATTCAATAGGCCATATGCACTAACAGATCACGTGACCACAACCCCCTTAAATTAAGCACCAGTGTCATATGGAAAGAGCATCTCGAGATTAGTAAGAAAGTGAAGTTTCAGCTCAAAATGTTTGACACGTGAAAAATGGCATGAAAAATAAAATTAAAAATTTTATTAGGATTTGTATGGGAAAATGTGTTGGATGGCAAGCTCGTGCCATACAGCTCATTTTCCCCACAAACTCTTAGAAAACATCAGATTTTATAATCCGTGCCATTTTTCATGTGGCATCGTGACCTGTTAGTGCACATGGCCTATTCGTTCGTTCGTTCATTCATTCATTCATTCATTCATTCATTCCTTTGTTTGTTTTTTTGCTTGTTTATTGCAACTTCATCACTTCATTTATTCATTTCTTGCTTACCCGTCCCTCTTTTCGCTTATTCCTTTCTTTTCTTTTTTCCCATTAAAATCTCTTTCTATTTCTTCTAAGTACTTCTTACTTCTGTTAGTATGGGCAATTCTCAAGAATTCATCATTTCTTTCACAATTTAATGCCATAAAACCTGTTTAGCCCATCAACTAACAGTGGGAGACCTCAAAATTGATTTTCGAAATGGTTTTTCAATCACTCGAAAAAGTCTCAACTACACCGTGTTAATCATATTACTGTTGTTAGACACGTTGATGAATTCGAATACGGAGAAACAAATAATTGACTAGTATCATGTCTCTGACTTTTTGTTCTTTTAATCCACTAATTCCCTATGTTTCTGGATAATTTTTGTGGATCAAACTTGACATATATTTTTCTTTTCGATAACAGCCGGACATGAGACAAGACTCCAGTTCCTGGAGATATGTTAGTATTAGATTCATAGACATTCAGACCTTTAATGCTTAGATGAACGACTGATGTCACTGTAAACATGTTTGATATTGATTTTATGTTGACGCACCTATGTCCTTGACAGCTTGATCCAGCCTCCCTCGGTATGCTATATCCGTAAGTAGAGGGAGTCTGAAGCTAGCGTTTTAAACCTTCAAAGGATACAAGTGGGAAATATTTCTTCCTTCCTCGTTTCCTTCCTTTTTTTAATTTTTCTTTTGTTGCTGCTTTTTCCCTGTTTATTTCTTCCCCTGTTATCTTCTTTTCATTCATTTTTCTACCTTTCTTTTTTCTTTCTTTCTTTCTTTCTTTCTTTCCTTCCTCCTTCCTTGCTTAATTCAGCTTTTCCTTTACTGTCTTATATTTCATGCTTATCTGTCTATAATTAACTAAGTGCATCATTCCATACAAAAGTAAAGGACTAGCTTGACAGGTTTTAAGGAGATTAGGATTAAAAGCATTTCAAGCCACTTAAAGCACTTGTAGGATGTACTGTAATCTTGGATAGGTGTCTTTAGAGCAGTTTTCGTATGACTGTGAAAAACTTGCGGCACGGTCAGTGCCTAAAGCGTTCCTTGCCGCGACCGTGATGTTTTCTAGAATTTTGACTTGCCTTGCCGTGCCTTGACCGTGTCGCGACCATGTTCGTACTGTGCCGCGAGCTTTTCACACGGCTCAAACGAAATCTGCTCTATGCTGCACAGTACTGCTTTATAACTTTCAGCTTTAGTGTTCTTGGCAGTTGTTCCTTAGTTTTGTAAGAGTAGTGTCCCACAACACCGAGAAAAATAAAACAGATGAGCTTCTAGTGCACTTTGTTCACTAATATGATAGCCTTGTCAATGCATCTCACTGGTTTCCAGTTATTCACAAAAGAACTGCAGCTATGTTGGAGGTATGCTCTTAGATATGTACCACCAATATGGCTACCTTGTCAATGTATATCACCACTATCCAGGTATTCACAAAAGAACCGCGGCCATATTGGAGGTATGCTGTTAGACATTTACCACCAATATGACTGCATTATCGCCGAGAAAAATTTGATTAAACATCCCTACACCATTATTCAAGTGAAGAACTCTCTATTGCATCGTTTTGATTGTTTCAGGAGCACAAGATGTCACAGGATCGTGACCACCTTGACCTTGGTCCCACCCCAGACAGTCCCATGATGCCTGGCAGCAATGTCAATTTATTTTGCCCGTTGTGTCATGAAATGTACCTGAATCCTCGTCTGCTGCCCTGTTTGCACACCTTCTGCAAGCGATGCCTGGACAACATGGTGCCACCTCGGTCACACAGCTTGACATGTCCTTCGTGTCGATCAGATATACCACTAGGGGTAGGTAATGTATTATGAAATTGCTGTACCCCTCATCCATACCCTCCTCCCGACCCAGCTGGAGGACATCAGGAAATCCGGGGGGTAGGATTCTGGGTCCTGTTACGCATAAAACCCAGAAAATCCGATTGAATCAGAAGCCAAAAATGTTATCCTCATTATTTCAGAAAGTTCGTCACCGCCAAGCGATATAGGCGGTAGGAGATAGTTCATTCATTATTGTAATTTGAATCTCATGTCCATAAGATGGTTTTTGAGACATATCTCCTATCGCGACCGCCACCATTTAAATAGCTTAAAATAGAAATCAACAGCCAGCTAATACGAAAAAAAGGCACCAAAAATCTTCATAAAACTACTTTTTTATTGCGCATAACGTCAATTATTTTAATATTAGACGTCCACCACCTTGAGGGTATACATATTAAAGATTATATTTATTTTATTCGGGTATAATATCATTTGGGAATCAAGGGTGGGATGCGGTAGCGTACTCGTCTCTCACCTCTGGGGTCTCGGGTTCGATTCCTGGACTCGGCATTTCAATTGAGAAGAGTTCATGTGAGTTTCTTCCTTGATTCGAAGGTTTTCTCTGGGTTCTCCGGTTTTCATCCCTCCGCAAAACCCAATACGCTAAATTCCAATTCCGATCTGTGAGTTAGCCATGCCCTGACTTTGATCAGCCCAGAGGTGTTTCAGGGTTTGATAAAATTGACCTCTATCCGGAGCATCATTATTAAGAATTTCACATTGTTCTCTATAATATAACTTTTTTGCTAGGATCGAGGGACTAATGGTTTCCCGCCAAATTTCGTCGTCACGACGATGATTGACGTAGCAGCGTTACGTAACCATGATCAAAAGCCAATCCTGTGCAGCAGTTGTGAGGACAAGCTTCCAGCAGCAGCCAGGTGTATAGAGTGCATGGATTTCCTGTGTTATGATTGCCGCAATGCTCATATGCGACTAAGGCTTACTAAATCGCATAGGGTAAGTTCGATGTCACTATCTTAGTATCCTCTTGCGCTTTTGGTTGTATTTCTCTCTGGATTTTTTGGTTGTTCGTTATTTTTCTTCGGTGAATGATGGCATCCTGCGTCTCGGAAGACAAGGGAATCTGCACCTTAGGTTGGTTGGTCCTTTGGTGAGCTGCAGCGCTTGCTGTGGCAGATCAACAGCCCAATACTGGAGCGGTAGGCTCATGTAGGTGAATGGTAACTCTGGCAGTGTTGAGCCATTCAGTCGTCTGCACTTCCTCTTTTCTTCCCACTGTCTGTCTCTCATTCATCTCCTCTCCTTTCCTCACACCTGCCTTGACTGTCCGTCTCACTTATGTCCTTGCCGTCTTTTTGTTGCTGTCGTTGCTGTTATTGCTGTTGCTGGTATGTCTCTTATTCCTGCTGCTTTTGTTGTTGTGTTTGTCTTTTCGTCCCTACCTTTTGTCATATCCTCTTACTGGTCAGTTGATAGACCAAAACACCTTGGGCATAACGTGTCCATTTTCAGACCACGTGTCCTTCCCTTGAGCATCGTTTCTTTGTCTCTTGGGAAGACAAACATGGATGGTTCTCAAGAGAAAGACACGTGATCTGAAATGGGAAAACATTAGGCCCAAGTGGATTTGGTCTATTGACGATGAGAAGAAACTATTATGAACTATGTTACAAAATCATAAACTTGCTAAAGCTCATCTAGTAGTGCATTAATAACTTTTGTCGCCATATTTTGACTTCGAATTTGTTTCGTCTTCAGGTCGTTTCTATAGAGGAACTACGTGCTAATCCTCATCCTGAAGATCTCCTGCACCGTCCAATATGTTGTTCAGATCACGGCCAAGAAAAACTTAGGTAAAGTATTCCTTTGGTCAGCCAAGACTTTTTAAAATGGCAGGGAAATAGCTGATGCGTGAAATGAATTCTGGGTAGTCCCAGTCTCTTTATCTCATTTACGTCCCAGAGAAGCACAGCTCCCCCAAATCGTGCGTCGTTTTTCGTTCTTGGGCTCTCTTGGTCAAGTTAGCTGCTTCAACGAAATCGTACATAGAGGGGCACGAGTTTATTAGTGCTTAGTTGCAACTTTCAAGTTATACTCTTTATTATTATATAATAAGCCGGTCCGGATGAAAATGAAGCAATTTGATGGGTTGCTAAGAGGTTCGGATGTCAAAATCCGGACCCCTACGCAAAAGTTACGAACAGTTTTCGAAAATTTTGTTTACCATACCTATAAATAAATCATTTATTGACCCAGCTTGTTCGGTCCGGATGGGGAGATACTGATCTCGTTTGTTTTTCGTGTGAATGGACGGGCGCGGTCCATGCAAACATCCGGACCTCACACTTGGTTAATAACCCCTATTTATGTTTTGTTGGATTCATTATCATTGCTTTAGATATTACTGTGAAACGTGCGAGCAAGCAATCTGCAGAGAATGCACCATGACTACACATTCAACAGGCAATCATAAATACACCCAGCTTACAGACACCATCGACAAGCAGACTTCATCCATCACACAACTTGTTGATAAACTACGAAGAAAGATCCCTGTGGTAGAACAGTCTACTAAAGACGTGGAGGAAGTCACGTGCCGCTTAGAGGCTAGAGCCGAGGTTGCTAAGTCAGAAGTTCAAAAGTGTTTTCCACGAATTCTCAAGGTAAAAGTTTCATGAAATTGTCGAACAAAAGTAATACTTCCCTCTCATGCGTCCTGGTTTGACAATCGTTTTCTTTAAGAACTTCGTAAAATTGAATAACGCTTTAGCATTAACGTCACGTCAATTCATGTAATGCATAATACATAATGTGAGACTGAAATAGATGGCGACATCTTGTGTTTTAATCCCGAGGTGCATCATGATGAGATGCAGCATGTAAGCCATTTTTGGCGGCAAGTAGACGTGCAATTTTATTTGTACGGCCTGTTTTATGTCACATCACGACATGAATGAGTACATGACATGCGCAAATAATACCGTGCGCGGATTCAGTAGGTTAATGAAACCCTCAAGGAGCAGGACGGGACTGAACGATCCACGACGCGGATGACACGAAGCGTGAAAATTTGCCGAGGTGTAAAACCTCAACGACTTCAATTTTTTCCAGATACTACAAGAGCGAGAAAAAGGTATGATGAATGAAGTCGAGACGATCGTACGAAAGAAATCAAGCGTTCTGGGCTTGCAGCAGGAAAGACTGGAAAATGAGCTGAAAAAGCTTAGCATTACTTGTACCTTCACAGGTAATAACAACATTATCCCCATTGCGCCAATAATATACACGCAGCAAGAATTTCAAACTACGCAAGCTTACGTGATGAAAAAAATGAGGCCAAGTGTCGTAAGAGTATTTTATATGCCGGTACGTATATTTGATTTGGATTTAGCTTGGTGATATGTGAACTTGGATATTTAATGAAAATTCTGCTGGATGAGATAAATGCAAATCAAATGTAGCAATTTTTACAATTCATGGTCTTACTTTTTCGCTCCTAGAGCAGTAGTGTGGAACTCTTGATGTATTGTTTTCTCCCCTAGAAAAACCCTTGACCCGGCCCTTCTGACTGTCCTCCTCTGTAATCCTCTTGCTTTCTATGAAGACTCTAGACAACCCATAGTATAAACTATTTTTACAGAGCAAGTTCTTCGGCACGGCAACTCGGTAGAAATCCTTGTGGTCAAAAAGCAATTGTGTGAAAGACTCAACGAACTCATCACGGCAAAGTTCCAGGGCGAGCCAGAAGAGAATGATACGATTTACTTCGTAGCTAATCAAGATGAAGTCATCAGAGCGATCGAGACTCTGGGGAGTATTAAAACTAGTCAAGCTTTTCCCAACATGTGTTCTGTAACTGATGGCCAGACGCGCGCGATTAAAGGAAGGAACTCTAAATTCACTGTTCAGACGCGGTATGTTCGTTTTGTTGGTAGTTACGAACTGTGACAGAACTAAAACTGTACATAGCGTTAAAACGTGTTTGAAGATTCATGGTTTACGTTGTCTGCCTTGCTTAACCCTGCATGATAGTTTAAACTGTATTAATCCATCCATGCATCCATCCATGCATCCATGCATCCATCCACCCACCCATTCATCAACCATTTAATTAGATATTAAGTAATAAGATCACGACGCACGAAACGGTCGCAATACGGCAGTGTCGCCATCCGTAGAATCAATCATGCGCGCGAGATCAAGGTTCACCCAGTAAAAATGTTTTGACATGGCACCATAACGCACGTTCGTGAAAGCGACCTTTTAACAATCATATGAAAAATGCTGTATGAACCAAATCCACTTGGGCGTATTTGTTTTCCCATTTCAGACCACGTGTCATTCCCTTGGGTATTGTTTCTTTGTTTCTCGGTAGCGGTTGAAAAGATACGTTAATATGGATGAGCCTCAAACAAAGAATCATATTCTCAAGGGAATGACACGTGGTCTAAAATGGGAAAACATGACGCCCAAGTGAATTTGGTTTATTACATTTAACCCACGTTCCATTGTTTTATTTCAGTGACCATCTGGGGAATCCATGTACTGGTGGCGGTGAAGACGTAATGGTTGATGTGTACGCCTCAGATGGACGAACCGTGCCCGCTGAAGTAAGACTTCAAAAACAACTTGGTTCAGACGTATCCACCACCACCACCACCAAGCGCCTTGTACATCAGTTCTCAAATGTTAGCACCCTTGGTGTCTTCCTGATGGGTTCTTTATCTTCCTTAATATTTGTTGTCCAGTTTAATTTGCTGTTTTTAATTCAGCATTTCGTTTGAAGTGCTCTTATTTTGCTGTAATATTGCTTGCTTACTTTGCTGCTAATTTGTATATTAATTTGTTCTTTTTTATACTAAATTAATGGAGTATTTCTTCACGTATTACTAATATTAAGATAAACTATTTGGAACTCCATCGTTGATAGCGCTTCTGAATTAGGAGGGTTTAAAACCACTTTTAACATCTTATAATTCTAACTAGTATATTTTATTTCTTTAAATTGCTTCAATGTTTCAACAATTTTGTTCTTAAGAGTATGTTTGTGCAAAGGGTTCATTCAAAATATAGATGTAAACGTTTCGTCTACGCTGTTATTTTAAGGATTTATTCCGAGCTTTCGGGTTCCAGACCCATCGTCAGGGAAAGATGTTACAAACCACGCTTCAGTCTAAACAAAACAAAGTAACTATGGGAAACAAACGGTTACAATGTTTTATTTTTGCTCGTGCATTGTGACCGTTTGTTTCCTTAAAATAACAGCGTAGATGAAACGTTTTCATCTATAATTTGGTTCTTCTTTTGTTGCTAATGTTTTGTTCGGTTGGTTTGCATCAGGCTGTCCGAGTTGTCGCGTCATAGCATTTTCAGTTGTCTGTGCTTTCAACATAGTTACTCGAGGGAGATGGTTAGGAAACTCTTTTGTTGTAGTTTTTGTTTACTTTTTTCAAGCGTGACGGTGCACAATCTTTTGTTTTGTCATTGTTTTACCCTTGCTAACTATGGCTGAGTGAACA
>WUAP02149922.1:0-11027 GCA_015163945.2 Stichodactyla helianthus
ACTAATTATTCACTCATGATTGTAAGCTGCGCGGCTGCCTATGGCGCCTTAAAATGCAGTCTGTAAAAATTCACATTCATCGGCCTTTGATTATATCCACATAGAAAAGACGCTATATAAATCATAAATCATTCATTCATTCATACTTTATATCAATCTAAATTATATAAGTCTTCTGCTTTCCATGTGTTAATGCTGCCCGAGCACATGATGGTACTTCGGATAAACGCCAGGATCTCAAATAAACGCCCCTACCGTTTATTGAAAACTCGAACCTCATTGACCAGGCGTTTATTTAAACCCGGAATATTCGAGTACATACGGTAAATCTAAACATTATGGCACCCTGGTTTGGTGAGTTTTCTTGGGACTTGTCTTCATTGAATGTTGTCAAATAAGAATCGTCATAAAAATAACTTATACAATCTGAAAGAACTCATATAAAACAGTAACTTTGAAAAGTTTAAATGGCATAGCAGCAAAATTCAAAGAGATATTATGGATCAAAATTAGATAACTTTGTATGGATTTCAGACTATCAGGCCTTGGTGGCCTGTTTTCTCACAACTTAAAATGTTTGTAAGTCCTTTTAATTTGAAACTTTGAGGGACTTTTTTCCCTCAAACTTTCAAATTTTACTTGGATAAACATCTCTCGAATGGGAGACCAAATTTTTTTGAAACATCAAAATTTAAAGCATTATGCTAATGACTGCCGCCATTATGAAAGAGGTCAATACTGAGAATATTTTAAGAATAGCTAGATTTATGCTGACTGAGCTTGGTTTCCATACCAAAGCAAACAGCATAAGTATTGAAACTGCCTTTAAAAGGATTTAAAAATTACAAAATTAGTATAGGGTGAAGGTAACAACGATAAATGGGTTAAATAATAAGGATAACGATAATAATATATCATTAATAATATAGTTGTTTGAAAGGAGAAGGACCAACTGATCTGAAATTGTTCGTAATACTTGTACTATTAATTCTTAATACTGAATATAAAGTGATAAAATCTACAAATAAAAAAAAGAGTCTTTCCTCTTACCTCAAAAATGTTTCGTTGTACCATTAACGTGTTTCTTGTACTTAGTTCCTCTTTTTTCTTCACTAAATTTAAAGGCTTTTCTTCTCGACCGCCTTCGTTAGGAAAGAATAAATACAACACGTAATAGTTTTTCTTATAGTATTATTCTCGAACAAACCTAGACTACTTAGAGTAGAATTAAGTCTTAGAAACTAGGAGGAAAGAAAGCTATGAGGAAACTTGTGTTGTCGCTAACGTCTCTGCTCGGTCAGGTCCTAAAGAGCAGATAAGAGGAACTTATAAACACTCGATGCTATTCAATTTAATCACGTTTTGACAGGACAACAGAGCTTTGTAATAATGTTTTGTGTTAATCGAAAGCTGGTATTTAAATTAGATATCACACACTTCGAAAACGACTGCATTTTTTTGACGTGAAGTGAGTTTATCTTTACACACCTGTCAACAAAAACAAAGCCAGATTTGAAATGTGTGCCTTTTTATTTCAGAAATATATATAAAATTCCACTTGTTTTCTTAATCCTTTTTTTTTCGATAAAGGTTAATTAAAAATGTGGATGTTCACACTAGTTTTATTTTAGTAGGCATCAGTTATATGAAAAAAAGAAGCATTATGCTTTAATTCTTTAATCAAGTATGTCATCATAATATTTGACTTCTTAGTCTAAAGTAAATAAGCATTTTCAATTTTAGCTCTAGTTTTGTTATTCAAATAACTTTTTTCTCATAATAAAAACTTTTTCATTTATTTATCCTCCATTTTTTTCGTTCTTTCTTTCTTTCCTTTTATTTTTGAACTTGTTTTTTCATTCTCCCATCTGTATTGTTCTTTTTGTATTCTTTTCTTCGTATCCTGAATGTTCTTTCTTTTTTCTTTCATGCGTTATTCCTTTTCTTTGATCTTACTTTTCGCCGGGTGCTCTATTAAATTTAATTAGAAAAACAATTTAAAAAATCAATAGACACTTAGATGTGAAATTTTTTGAGGAACTAGCCTTGTTTGTAAAGACAGAACAATTTCAAAAGGAAATTGCCATTTTATTTCACCATGAGGACTTACTCATTAAACCTTGCCAGTGGCTCAAATGTACTTTATTTTGTTCTTATACGAAATAATTTTATATTTTATCTACATAATAATTCATTCTTGTCTTAACGAGAGGCTTATGAAGTCTTCTACTTGGTATCACAAGACATATTTTGTCCCCTGTTAAAATTTATAATTTCCAAGTAAAAACAGCGATCAAAAACGTGTCTGATCTGGTTATTCTGTTGCTATTGTTTGTCTTAGCTTACGCACCATTAACGCTTCAGAATTCATAATCAATAGTAATAAAGTTAAGTTATTAAGTACATCTAATAACCGGATCTCGCTTCTTTACCTCGTTGTATTGCCATCATTTATAGTTTCTGCTTTATTTTATTTGGAGTTCGTTCTCACCTTAAGATTCATCAGTTCTTGGTGACATAAGTGCCTGTTCTAATCCAACTGCATGCGTCATTGTTCAAATAAGTTGTTTTTAGCTGAAAATGAAGTTGTCATATACGAGAATAAGGCAGATGCTTTCTGTTAGGAATTCGGTAGAGAAATCAAAGTGGAAAATAAGTATACGAAAGGAGAGAAGAAAAGGTTACGCAAGGAAAAGGATTGGAGAAACGAGACAAGACGAGAAGAGAAGAGAAGAGAAAAGAAGGGAAAATAAAGGAAGAGACGGATTGAAATATGGAAAAGCTACGAGCAATTCATAAACGTAGTCAGTCTTAAATTAATTCGTAGTTAAACAGCTATCTCACTCTAGCCCCACCAAGAAAGCTTTCCATAAACAGCTGAGAAGTTTCACACAAATAGGTCAATTTTCATGGTTTTTCATTTCGAAATTCATGAAAGATCCATATTTTCTTTCAACAAATATCGCAAATAAGAAATATGACTTTCAGATATTTGCAAAATGGGTAATATCAAAATTACTAGGAAGTTAAATGTCAAATAACGTAAAACAGCCGCTAATATAAAACCAGTATGTATTAGAAGGAAACAGATGTTCGATTGATAATCTGATGGGATCTCAAAAACATACCGGCCCAAATCGTTTGCGTTGTTGATTCAGCGGTAGATTTATGAAATCGAAAGAGGTTATGCCAGTCAGAAGCCGAAACAGACGACTCGTTCTCTATAAAACGTTCATGTTATAACTCGATGAAAGCTTTTTCTTCAACTAATATGGATCGATTTTTTCCATTGATTCAACGTTAGATCATGCCTTAAGATTTTGAGATAACACGGCTGTTAGGAAAACATTTAGCCAGCGATAATCATCTTGATTACATCTTTGCAGTTCTTTGTATATTCATTTTGTGCGATATTTAATGAAAAAGCGCATGTTATATTCAATGTACGCTGTATGTGTTTGACATTAATACACAGTATAATTAATCTGAAAAGACGCAAAGCATGACTACATAGTATATTCGATGCGCGCAGTGTGTATAAGGTCAGTGAACAGTATGTATAACACGACTGCATAGTATATTCGATGTGCGCAGTGTGCATAAGATCAGTGAACAGTATGTATAAAACAACTGCATAGTATATTCGATGCGCGCAGTGTGCATAAGATCAGTGAACAGTATGTATAACATGACTACATAGTATATTCGATGTGCGCAGTGTGCATAAGATCAGTGAACAGTATGTATAAAACAACTGCATAGTATATTCGATGCGCGCAGTGTGTATAAGGTCAGTGAACAGTATATGTAACACGACTGCATAGTATATTCGATGTGCGCAGTGTGTATAAGATCAGTGAACAGTATATATAACATGACTGCATAGTATATTCGATGTGCGCAGTGTGTATAAGATCAGTGAACAGTATGTATAACATGACTGCATAGTATATTCGATGTGCGCAGACCCATGATACCAGGGTACTTATACACTGAGATTGCGCTGTATAACAGTGAGCAATATATATTTAATTCGTGATATTATCTTTAATAAATGCCTCTATAAAATATTTGCTGATCTTTTTTAAGCACGAAAAGTTTCGTACTTGTGAAACTTGCTTCAATATTCGCATGCAGCTAGCGTCGTGATTACCAAGCAGCAGTATTTTTTAATTTTACGCCCGTCAAAACAATTTCAAGTTTTTATATAACGACCTAAAGGATCGTATAAGCTGTCTAAAAGTATTTTTTTTAGAAATCATATGATGTAGGAAAGTTGACAGCTTTTCTCTGGTGTTGAACCTTTTCGGAGCCCATTTTAAGGACTTACATCTTATCGTCTTGACAATCATCTACCTTTTCAAGAGGAATTTCCTCAACTCTTCTCGACTCATCTCTTGCTGGTGAAGGATTACAAAGCATTTTTACCAAAGTGTTCCTGAACTCAGGCATCTGGAAGGAGTATATGACTGGATTGACAAAAGAGTTCGTGTATTGTAACAGCTTGCAGAAGAACAACAGGTTGTGTGGAAGATGATTCTTTAAGCAAAACTCGCAGAAGAAATTAATGATGTTGAGAAGATGGAACGGCAACCAAGTAAATATGAACAGTGTAGTTATGACAAAAATCATGCGCGCGAATTTTCTCTCGTTGGCTGAAGTTCTTGTGGTCTGTCTGGTCCTGTAGTGGTAGTGAACTTTGAACCATATCCCAACGTAGGAAGCACACATGACCAGTAAACTTGTGGTAAGGGCGCAGAACATGATGAAGAAGAATAGTCTAAAAGGGATGACTTGGTATCTAAAGAGCATGTGCAGACACGTGATAGCCGCTGACATGACCCATATGATAAATATCAGGCCCATATACACGGTCATTGTCTGTGCCACTCTGTATTTGAAGGGAAACCAAAACGCGTACAGACGCTCCAGAGCAATAGCCGTCAGAGTAAAGACTGATGCAAATCCTGATGCGATATCTACTGCTGTATAGACGCTCTGGTATTCCCGGTTTGTCAGATGGTAATTCAGAAGTATAATGTACATTGGAACAGTTGTAATCCCGATCATCATGTCCGCTACGGCTAAACTAACTAAGAAGTAGCAAGCACGCATGCGCACTAGCTTCTTACTTTTGAAGAAAGCAGTGATAGTTAAAGAGTTGCCCACGATGATTGCAATGGCGGTCACCGAGAAAGCCACACTCCATAGGATTATCGCTGGCGACGATGTCATATCTAAGGACGTAATTTACAACATTTGTGATTAGTAAAGTACAAGACAGCTGTGTTGGAGCAATGAGTAATTACTGGACTACCTGTGGTAGACAAGGAAATGTTTTGGCAATATATATTCCAGTAACCTTTGTAGGCATCTGTATATAGAAGTCCAGATTACGCTTCAGCTCTACGGATGTCTCGGGGGTATGGCGGTGCGGTTAATATTTTGAAATTGATCAGGGTTTGTGGTTCGAGCCCTACCCTTCTTTTTTAAAGAATCGTTAAGAATACTTTAACAAGAACAATTTTTAGTTCCATAAATCAGGACCGTTATCTATCCACTTTTGTAGAACGTAGAAGCACCTACTTCAATGAAGTTTGTCCCCAAGTTAGATAGGTCATTCCTACGAGCAAATGATTCAAATTATTAATTACTAATTACTAAATTACTACACTAAATTACTACACTGAATTGCTAAGATTTTAGTTTTGATTCGAGTAAAGCCCAGTACAGACGTTGAACTTTTGCCGCGTCAAATCTAATTGCCTTTAAGATTGACTGAAAACAATTAAATTCAACGTCTGATTTATTTACTTCTGCCGCTCGCAATAAGCTCAACGTGAACACGCGTTAACAAAAGCGAAGGCTGCTGTAATATTGAGCTCTTATGATTTTTGCATTGCATTTGACCGGAGGAAAGTTCGATGTTTGAATTAACGCTGATCTTTGGTCGTTTTGTGCGACTGGCTCAGTGGAATTTAATTTTCTGCCGCAATAATCAAATCTGTCGAATTCAATTCATACGTCGCACTTGTCATGTACGAAATGCAACCGTTGGATTCGACGCGGCAAAAGTTCAACGTCTGTGTGAGTTCTCAGTGTGTAGAAAGAACAAGGACAATCATGCTCGCGAAACTGTGCGCTCCTTCAATGTGCATCAAACTAGTACCGTGTTCAACTTATGGACACTGACACCTATCACACGTTATTTCTACGGGCTGGTCCTCACTAGCAACATAAGCGTAAGCAACATGTGCAGACTCAGTTCAGCTCTTCTCGAGCAGGTATGAGAAAAGACAAGTACTGCTAATAAGCAATACCCAACTGAGGCTGTGTACGTTGCTTATGTGGCTAGTGAGAACCAGGCTTACCCTACTGAAACTGAAACTTCATAATCCTCCCTGTCGTGAATTGTGCAGTTATCAAAATAACAGGAAGGTTATGCACAATATTATCCAAACACTACACCTTCATTTATTTTAGTAATTGATAATCATAAACTTGAGGCTCTTTTCTGTTATTTCCTCATAAACTCAAACAACTACTTATGTATACTAAAGGTCAATTTTCTAAATATATTCTAGTTCTATTTTAAGAAAACTTTATTTGCACAGGTTAGTATTAGACGTAAATAAGGTTTAGGCTCTTTTATCATGAATAAAAATCCATTTTAACAGTTAACACTAATAATTCGGCCAATAAAAGGCTTTCTTTTTCTGTTTTCTCGACTTGAACGAAATCTGAATTACAAGTTATACGTCGGATTGAGAAGGAAGATTTCTAGAATTTGCTATCGGTTGGAAAGAATACGGTTCGGTTAATGGTGCCATCTCTGGAGCAAGAATAATCTAGTATTGAATATAGATTATATTTCAGATATTTTACAAACTTAAAAGAAAAAGGAAAAGAAAATACAACGACTCGAGCTTGGCATCTTTCTTTCTCTTTTCTTCTCTACATGACGTGTTGGGGGCAGAATACGAAATTATTTAAGATATTATCTTCTAAACGAAATCATTGTTTCTATCCTAACTTGAAATCAACTAAACATAATAAATTAAAACATTATTTCAATAAATTTTGCACAAAATAACTCAAGATATTTGGCTTATTTAACTCTCAAATCTTTCCAAAATATATATATAACGTTTTTGTGGATAATATTTGAGATATCTATTCTTTATGTGATATTTCCTGATGTTATCACTCTGATATCATTATTTGTCCTTCAAAAATCCAGACCGTGATTTCTATTGAATTTCAAATTCAGAGCTCGATTTACAGTACAAAGCTTTTTTTAAATTTAGTGTATGAGCCTCTGACAGCTGTTGTCGAATAGGAGCCCATATTATAGAATAAGGACTTAAGGGTTTTCCTGGGAATTTGTGGCTCAAATTTTCCTGAAGTGGTTTGTTTTTAAAACAGAAAATCCCCACATAAATCAAAGGAATACTTGTATGGAGTAGCCCAGGAAAACTCTCGAAAATTTAACCATGAATTTAAGGATTTCGAAAGCAATTGTCATCGTCTGTGAAAGATTTCGAGAACGCTTCAAAAATTCGTCTTTTCCTCTTCGTGTTTCTTTTTTTATTATATTCTCTTCCTAATTTCTTTCTTCGAGTTAATTATAGTCTGTGTATTTTTACAACCAAAAAATGTAGTTTAAAAACCGGTAAATTTATACACTTAAATGCCATGAAGAAGCGAAGTTTTTCGCATTATAGCCGACACTGTATACCGATAAATTCGATCTAATATAGAATAAACACAACTAAGAATTGAACTTCAGTGGCCATAGTGTTCATGTTTGTTTAAAGCCTCGAGATTCACCATTTACACACCTTTTTTTTACTATCCTGTGGGTTCTAGTGATCAGGATCATAGAGTAAGAACGTCAGCTGAAGAGAAGATTTGTGAAAATCGATGTGCCAGTCAGCCTCTTGTTTCGTCCTGGCTACAATGACTGACTGCAAAGAGCCAAGTGAATCCTACGAAAAACAAATTAATTTTTTTTCCAGCCGGCTGTATAGAATATAATACAAGCACGTTTGCTCAGCACCACCACACCTCCTGGGGTGGTAATTAATATAGGGAACCATGTGACCAGAGCATATAAATTGCATCAATAACGTCTTCAATATCCCTCTAAAAGCCAAAGATTACAGACATAATGCTGCAAAATACTTGTGTGATTTTGAAAAGATTCAACTCTTAAGCAATATTGATTCAAGATTAGGGGATTTTCTTGTGTTATTGAGATATTTATCTCGAACAAATCCTGTCATTATAACTAACACCTTGTTTTCCCTCCCTCCCAGACTATCGTTTTTGTATATTTTAGTTTTATAAGCACAGAAAATCAAACCCTTTACCCAAAAACATTTTCACTTGACGTTTTCTTTTGTTTTCGAATTCTATTGAAGGAAACGCCACTAGCAAACTCAATATCGACCGTATTAGAATTTTTATGTACTAGACTGAACGGTTGTAATCGGGCAGGTTTACAATCCGCATTAGTTCACAAGGCAATCAATGTGCTAACACCTCTAGACTTGCGCATGACTCAAAAAAGCATAGTAAACGGCTAGTAAACATTTTACCACCTGCACTACCCCCTGGGGATCTGTATGACGCCTACCTTTGAGACAATGGGTTCGACTTTTGTTCAAGTGGTAGTCATTTCAAGTTCGAAATTTCATTCAGTGTTATAGTACCTCTTTCTGCGGTATGCAATTGAACTGTATCGTATATAGCAGCACAAGACGGTGTTATTTATATTATCTTAAGGCGCCTTTAGTGCTTCGCCGGAAAAAAAATATCCTGTTGAGTGGGAATTTTCGCGAGGTTTCTTGGCTCACAGATTTTGTTTCACATTTTATTGTCTGCTTCAACAATAATATTATGGCAGCGATAACAAACAAGTACTGAGCTTTAAGAAATAAAAATTTAAACTAATTAGTGGGGGAAATATGTACGTATAGCGATACTACATGTGACGTAAGTCTTTGTCATTCATGTGCGAACCAGAGATCGGATTGGCTGGTGAAACCAAGCAACTTGTGAAGATCTTTTGTGAAAATGGTTGGCATATTAACACGTATTATCACGTAAGAAGAATGCAACTTTTCGATGGCTATTCTTCTTAAAGGAATTGAAATCAATTCATTTAGGTTAAAACGTCAATATGACAAATCTTTAAGATACTTAAAGTGATTTGTGAGATTCGCTCGTTTTAAGCCGTTTTCAGGGGAAATTGTTCAACATGTGTTGCGATATCTCAGCGGTATAGCCCGTGGGCGCGAGTAAGCCTGTCACTAACAATAGCTAGCTACCCCAGTTTGTATCTTCAAAACATTCTCGGAATTATATTACACAAACACTTAAAAGACCTTTTGAAATTATATTTCAGGCCAAAAAATTGCTAAAGCACTTAAAAGGTTTTTCAGAGCTGAATGGCCTGACACTTAATGGTCGCCTTCGTGTTTTGAATATTTTTAAAAAGCTAAACACTGATAAACGCTAAAGATTAGATTATTATGAGTGAGTAAAACAAACACTTGAGTAAATCGTAAATCACAGCGAGCTAGCCTATCAACTTTACTAAGTTTCAATGACGTCATGACACAGATTTATCAGGCTCACATATTCGGTACATTCGGTATTTAATCCTCCCGCTTAGGAAATGTCTATAAGAAGATTTAACCAGATTGTTTATGGAGGCAGGCCTTGAGAGGTGATTAATTTGTTTTAAGCATAAAACTAACAAAATACTTGATAACCAAAAAGTCAGAAATATTCTTTTGAATTACAGGTGCCCCAAAAACATTTTAACTTCTTTCGCCCGAGTTCTCCATTTCTTTCTTTCTTTCTTTCTTTCTTTCTTTCTTTCTTTCTTTCTTTCTTTCTTTCTTTCTTTCTTTCCTCCTTTCTTCAATCCTTCCCTCCTTCCTGCCTTCCTTCCTTCTTCTTTGTTTGTTTGTTTGTTTGTTTTCTTATATATTTGACTGAACGAGTTGACTTGGAGTTGAGTTCGAGTATACTACATAAGAGCCTGGGTAACACCAAACTATGACGTCATACTAGCAAACAATTTCTTTTCTTATATATTTATATATAAATATGATAGTTAACCCCTCAGGGGTTATAAAAACAGGACACCAAGCAGACTAGCGACTCACAGCTTTAATCCTAATACTCTACGGATGTAGTTTCTGGATATATATTCTGCTAGCTCCACTTACAAGTAAAAATGTTAAAAAATTAGGAATATTCCTGTTATCAAGTTTCTTAGTTCTTAAGTTCTTTGCAAACGAGAGTCTCTATTCTTGATTTCCGTTTTGAAAGAATATGAGAGAAGCCTGTAGATTGGAGAGACTCCCGCGCCATACACACACCAAAAACAGAAAAGGAAAAAAAAAAAAGAAAAAAGAAGAGAAAAAAAATGGATATAGAGTAAGATAGAGAGAGATTGGAGATGCTCTGCGCGTCAGAATCCTAAGTTACTCATTTTTAGAGGCGTAAATAGAGCAATCTTTTTTCTTTTTCTTTATTTAAGATGTCTTAAACAAAAATAATCATTAGAAATTCAGAACAAAATAAATAATATTTTCACATCAATTAAGCCATCCATAAGTATGAATTAGAAGAAGGAGTAGGAGTTATTAGAGCGTTAGGCGTAATCTAGTTGTAAAAATCCTGGGTTAGTTTATATATTTATCATGAATGGGGATGTGTTCTATTCATATAGACAAACCTTGCGGAACTTTATGTCAAACGTATTGAAAACAGTTAGTCTTCGGTGGCCGTCCGGTCGCTGTATCTTCTCCCAGATCAATCGTCGTCTCCAGTTGTCTGGACGCCGATCGACATACCAACCAAAGTTTAAAAATCTGCATTTTTTTTAAGACACACGTTTTTTGTGACGGATTAATGTTCAAGTAAATATTTAGCTCTTTTTAACTCGTGGATATGCGAAGCATAGAAACGAGTTATTGTGAGGACTCTGGATATGCAAATGTGTCACTCGC